>JASCZW010010137.1:0-38394 GCA_034211315.2 Aedes japonicus | reverse complement strand
CGTACAATTTGTTATTGAATTAAACGTTTGTTACAAAAGCGATTGCGAAGCTATTCGCATAAATGCGAAATGTTATGCGAATAAACTTGTACAGCAAAAATTTTAATGCCAACATTCCTAAAACTAATGTGCATGCTCTCGATGAGTTATTTTAGTTGATGATGTGGTAGCTACATTTTAAGGTTTATTTTAAGGTTGGCACTGATGTGGGCGACGTCAATTGTAAACCGATTCGGTTGTAAACCGATTCAACATCTATAAGTAAACGTTTATAAATATTTAACCGATACTAGATATTCTAAAGGTCTGATCCATAGTCAGGCTGGGACGAATTAAGGAAACTTATGCATGTGAATATGGAGGCTGCCGCCCCCATACCCTCGCTGCAGAGGCTGCTGCCCCATACCCCGCGATGGGGCTGGCCGTACCCCAAGCCCCGCTACTAAAGGATCGAAATTTGAGTGAGGAATAAACCCTACGCAGCACTGTGCTATTTGTTCTTGAGATACAAGGAGACATATTGTTATATAAGCCATAAAAAAGCAATATGAATGTTCCACTGCTAATATACGATACATTTGTTCTATGTACAAAATCCGTATTTACGAAACGCGAAAATTTTCAGTTATAAATAGACTAAATCAATCGGAGGTATGGATAATGGATTGTACGTTTTCCTAAGCTCCACACAATTTCAAACAACTTTTATAATTCTTGGAAGTATTGGAGATGCTGCTCTAAGGAAGTTCGCTCCTTTGTGCACTACTTACTGCCATGCAAAAAGGAAGCAGTATACAAAGAGCCTCTTTCTATAATTTCTGTCTGTGTGAATATTTATGTCTGGGCAAATCAAAACAAAACATGAACAGTCGAAAAAATGAACATATTTGGTCGTGGAGAAATAAATTCCGGGAAATGGTACATTCCGGCATGTGAGGTTTCCGGGAAATGATTCATTCCGCGAAATGGTTTTCCGGGAAATGGTCTCTTCCGGCAAATGGTCTTCTGGGAAATAGTTTTCCGGGAAATGGTTTTCCGGGGAATGTCGTACAATCTGGTAACCATGTGAGTTTATATCCGTTCCCTCGACTTCACCCCGAAATCGTTATTAACGATCTTCCGTCCCGTAGGGTCGCTGATCCCATGTTTCCTTCGCCATTTGCCTCCCTCTTTGAAAGCACTGGATTCGCCCGAATCGTCCTTTTGATGGCAGGGATAACCCTCCTTTCTTTTCTTTTCTCGGTCTAAGACCCTTTTCACGGTCCACTGGGACACTCGCACGGCAATTGAAGTGTGAAGCGACATTTGCGTGTGGGACTAATCACGAATACGCTGCCACTTCGGCATGGTGCAATTATCAAACTAAGGAAGTCGGCTTCTTTTTCTAGCAGCCTACTATGATATGAATTATAGCTTACGTGTATGCAAAGAAAACGAAAACTTTCTTTTGCACAGCTGAAACGGGAACCTTAATTATTGTTCGATGGTGCAAACATTATCACGCCTACGGTATAACACTTCTAATCAGAGGTCAGAACGGTCGTACGAATATCTCGGAAAACCCGGAATGTAAATCGGACCATTTGATCTCCACTGTCTACGCTACAATGAAATAAGAATTCTGTTTCCGTTTGACAACGAATTCCACTCACCACGCAACCTTAAGAAGAGAGTTCGTCAGAATGGCAGAAACTGGAAGCTCACACACAGGGCATATATTCTTAGCTCTGGCCCTACAACTTTCAAAACCTTTATAAAACAAACATTGAGGCTCTGGCAATCCACAGTGGGCAAGAACTGATGAAAACTAAGGAAAAAATCTGTAACTTTTGTCGCTTTTAAGCGCGGCTTGTAAACAAGGCCATTTCAAGCGCTGTCATCTGCAGAAAAAAAAATAGTACGTTACTTCGCGCATCAATCCCTTCCTGGATTTTAACGAAGTTCCGTGTTTCACCATCCTGCTGATTGTGAAAAGTTACATCACAAAATTTCGTAACATACGAAGAAAAAGAACGCAAAAGTGAGACGCGTGGAAAATTAAAGTCGAGTGAAAAAATTAAATTTATACTACGATTAAAGCAGAAAAATTAGGATTAGTGATCAAAATCGAAAGTTCAAAATTAATAGAATAAGAGTTAATAATAGTGAATAGTGATAAAAGAAAACAAGAATTCTATCGTTTTAAAATAAAATACATAACCTAATCTTAAGTGCAGAACGAAAATCATGAGCAGAATCGGAATGACACAAATCGTAACAAGAAATAAGTACAACAAGCCGCCAAACGAAATGATCGGCGGAACCAAAATAAACCCAGGAGCAAAGGGGAGAATACCACCGACAAGGACACAACAAATAGCGACCACCAGCGGAACATCGAGACCAAATGAGTCCAATGGGCCAACCACAGACACAGTTTTCGTAGAACCATCAAATGTGGATGTGATGTTCTTCAAGCACCCGGCGGAAATTGGCAGAATTCTGGCAAACAGCGGAATAACGGGTTACAAGGACATCCGGAAACGTAGGACGTTTTCGCTTCAAAGTAACATTCAACTCGGCGACAGAAGCGAGTAAGGTAAACGATAAAAAACTCAGCGGAACAGGACTGAAGAAATACACTCCCATAGTGAAAAATGAGATAATCGGAATAGCAAAAGGGGTTCCAAGAAACTTCGACGAAGAGGAAATCATAGAACAAATGGAATCGGACGTGGAAGTGCTGAAAGTCGAACGAGTAAAACGGAAAGGAAGAGGAGAAGAGCTCAGGAACACGGATCAGGTAAAAGTGACGTTTAAAGGGAAGCAACATCCGGACGAAATACGAATCTACGGATGTCCCTTCAAAGTGGAAATATACCTTTTTCCGATCAAGCAATGCGGAAACTGCTGGATGTACAACCACAAGACAACCGAATGCAAGAAAACGAAAAAGTGCGGTAAATGTGGAGGAGAGCATGACCAAAATAACTGTGAAGATCGACTCAAATGCATCAACTGCAAAGGACACCATGCAGCGAGTGACCGAGGGTGTCCAGAAAGGAAAAGACTGAAAAAGATCAAGGAAGTGATGCAGAAGGAACGCATAACCATGTCGGAGGCGGCGGAAAAGTTTCCGAAAGAAAGCAACAGATACGCACTACTGGCTCGGATGGAAGAGTTCCCGGAGTTGGAAGACATTAGCGAAGATAGCGATACGGAGACAGTAACTCAAACAGACGGATGCGCAAGACAAAGAGGTGGCAATCAGCGAAGGAAAGAAAGAAGCAAGCGTGGAAGAAGACCAAACCGGAAAGACTGGCACGACGATGAATTAACGGTCATCAGGAATCACGAACAGCACGACGGGCAGAATAACGATGCGGAAATTAGAAAATTGAAGAGAAGGGTGGAAAAAATGGAGAATAACTGGAAAATGATTGGAAAAATTATAAGTGCAGTGGAGGAACAGCTAAAAGTAGACAGTAATCAACTGTCTTTGGAAGGGTTGGTCATCAAGATCAGTACAGTACTGAAGGAAATAGTCAGGGAGATAGGAGAAAACGAAGAAAATGAAGACCGAAGTCCAGAAGAATACGAAGAAACCAACAATGTATAAAAAAAATTAAAATATTACAATCAAACATTCAATCAGTAAGACCAACAGAAAAAAGAAAAGAGCTAACATTTCTCCTTAACCACGAACAGATAGAAATAGCATGTTTACAGGAAATATGGCTGAAGCCCGAGGAAAACTTTCGGATTAAAGGATACAATTTGGTTAGTAGGCGTAGAATAGAAGGATACGGAGGGGTAGGAATACTCCTGAGGGAAGACGTAGAATACGAGGAAATAAGGATTGGAGCATTTCAACCATTGGAAGTGATAGGCGTTAAGGTAGTTAACTGGGAATTCCCAGTATCGGTGTTCTCGGTGGAAACTAAGCTGTCAGATCTTTTGGAAATATTAGACAACCGACAGGAGGAGATTATCGTAACCGGCGATATGAACGCGCATCACCCAATCTGGGACGACACAAGACAAGCTTGTTCAAAAGGAAAATCCATAGCAAAAGCGTTGGAAGACTCTCGACTGATAGTTTTAAACGACGGGACCATGACAACGATTCCAAGGGTGGACGCGAAGCCATCAGCGATAGACTATCACTATCGCAACCAAAAAGTTGCGGAAAAATCAGTATGGGAAGTACTAGAGCACACCTTCGGAGGCTCGCATATGACAATCATTACCGAAATGCAGATCAGCATGCCGATAGCAGAAACCACAATAAAAAAAATAAACGTAGACAGAGCAATAGAAGAACTAAACCGCATACAACCATTACACATCTACGACGTCGAGGAGATGCAGTTAATATTTGAAGAAGTGATAGAAAAAGCGAGCTACGTGGTCAGGAACAAAAAAGCTAACTACCTAAAGAGATGGTGGAACGAAGAAATACAACTAGCGTACAACCAGAAGAGGGCATACCTAAAAACTTCAATAAAGAAAAAAGTCTCCACGCCCAGCTACAATTCCAAAAGGCTCAAGCAAAGCTAAAAAAACTAATAAGATCCGCAAAACGGAAAGACATTCACGAGCTAAGGGCTCAAATTGACAAGGATACACCAACAGCACAACTCTGGAACATAATCCGAGGAGCCGACGCAGCACTCACGGGAAGAAAGAAAGCGGCTCAACACATAGCGCGACAAGAAATAGCCAAACAATTCCTGGACAAGACGTACGAAAACCGAAACACAATCATAACCACACCAAGATGGCAGGATCTTGTGGAACACGAGAAATACGACTCTCCAATAAAAAATGAAGAATTCGACAAAGCTATTCTGTCAAAGAAAGACCACACACAACCCCGGGACTGGACAACATCTCGTACCGAATGTTAAAGAACCTGAAACGTGAAATACTGCTGGAAATCTACGAAAATCTGAACCGAGTGTGGCGAAATAAAAAGATCCCGGAGAAGTGGAGAGAGGTAAAACTCATCCTAATTCAGAAAGCGAACTGCCCGCCCTCATCAGTGGATGGAAAGAGAGGAATAGCGCTATTGAATGTATTTTTAAAAAGTATCAATGGAGTCATCAAGGAAAGGATCTACGAATATGCTGAAACGCATGAAATACTACCGAAACTATCTTTTGGATTTCGGAAAAACCACTCGGCGATTGGTTCTGTAAATTTCATGGTTAACGCGGTCCTAAAAGCAAAGCAAGAAAAGAAAGGTTGCATTGTAATATTTGCAGATATCAGCAAAGCGTTCGATAGGGTGAACACCGGAAAACTCATCGAATTGCTTATAGACAACACATTCCCTGAAGGTGTAGTAACATGGATACATGAATACCTAAAACGACGAGAGATAATAATAAATACTACGGACGGACAGGAACGAATAACAACCACACAAGGACTACCGCAGGGATGCCCTTTGTCCCCGGTGCTCTTCAACATATACACGAAGGATATCCACAAGCTTAACGAAGAAGGAATATTCTTGCCACAATTCGCAGACGACTTCGCAGCGATTATCACTGGAGAAGAAAACGAAGTAGCATCTAAAGCTACTAACTTCATGAAAAGACTAAGCACAGAACTAAAAAACTTAAATCTGGAACTCAACCCTAGGAAATGTGCTGCAATTAATTTTGGTAGAACACCGGATGTGAAAATAAAGATAAGAATAGGAATAGAAAGTATCGAATTAGTAAATGTACACAAATACCTCGGATATGTCATCGACAAGTCACTAAGGCACAGAAAGCACATCGAGCACGTAAAAGAGAAAGCGGAAAAAAGCCTGAACGTGATAAAAATGATCGCCAACAAAAAAAGTCCAGCAAATCCAGAGACAATTCTGAAAATAGGAGATGCAATGATAAGATCCAAACTCGAATATGGAGCATCGATATACGGTAAAGCTGCAAAAACCAACTTAATCAAATTGGAAACGACAGCAAATGCATACATCAGAACAGCGATGAGATATCTCAAGTCAACACCTGTGAACACACTGCTAGCAGAAAGTGGAAGATTACCAATGATCCTGAGGACGGAATGGCTCACCCTAAGAGAAGCAGTTAGAGTAAAATATCACCATGACCCAACCAAACAATTCATCTCAACCGGAAGCTATTTGACGGAAATAACGGACCTCCACAACGACGTAGTACACCAAAATGCGAGCAGCGATTTAAACAGCAAGAAAGAAATCAGCGAATGGAACTTAAGACAACATGATATAGTTACGAAAGTGGTTCAGATCAAAGGGAAAAAGGCCAGCGAGAACAAACAAGCAATGCGAAATCAAGTTCTAGAAATACTACAAACAACATACCGAGACTACCAAAAGATGTACACGGATGCGTCTAAAAATTCGGAAGGAACAGCAATTGCATTTATTGACCCTCAAAAATACATTGAAGTAACGGGTGTCCACTAAATAATGAGAACGAAAAGAATGGGTCAGGAAAAAAATACCAGTGAAGTTTTGTTCAAACTGATTTATTTTATTAAAAGGGTCAACTTAAATCTTCAAACTAAGTTTAGTGAATATTGTCATATGGTCCGTGGTCCGCCAGTGCGCAGCTTAGTCGTTATGCTGGAACATGACCGTTGGACGGCAGCCACATCGATTTTTCGGATGCAGCTTTTGATCCTGTTGGTAAGTTGCTTGGTGTTCTTGGCCTTCCAATTATCCTTGTATACCATGGAGCTCAAAAGACCGAAGAAATCCTCGATAGGACGGCACTGTGGGAAATTTGTCGGATTCCGGTCTTTTGGGACATATGGTATATTTTGGCTCTCCAAAAACGTTAGCGTTTTTTTGCGTAGTGCGATGATGCCTTGTCCGGCCAAAACACGTATTTGCCATCCGAGTGATGTTGTTTAAGAAATGGGATGAGTATTTTCTGCAAACACTCTCTTTGGTACACCTCCTGGTTGATGGCCAAACCGCTTGGTTTGAACCACGGCTTCGAAATACCATTATCGGATATTACGATGTATAACATAACCTTCGATTCAAATTTGTGCTTGAACTTATACATTACTTTTGGAGGAGTAGTAGATTTGTCCTTAGTGTAGAATCGGTCGTTTCCCGGTATCTGAGACTTCGAAAGAGGAAAGTAGCTTTCGTCGTCCAGAACGAAAGATTTTCCGCCGTAATTCCGAGTCATCCAGCGGCATTGGGATTTCACGGTTTGAATCTGCTCATCTGTGTACTCTGGGGATCTGGTTTTCTTTCTACACACTATTCCTTCTTTCTTTAGCGTCTTGCAGATGAGTGACTTCGAACAATGGAACTTTCGGGCTGCTTCCCGTTGACTTACCGAATCCTTGTTGTTGAACGCGCAGCGAGCGGAGCGTTTTCTCATTCATTATTTTCGCTGGACGGCCGCAACCTTTCTTCCGGGTTACTCTCATGCATGCCAGGATACGGTATACGGTGGATACCGGAACTTTTTCACGACAAAAATGGTCCACCGTGTATTTTTTCCACGATCTTCGTTCGCTTGAAAGAATTGTACAACGCGCGCGCGCAGTTCTTCCTGTTTCGACGGCATGCTGAACACGACTGAACATGTTAGAGTGAAATAAGAGTGTATGAAAATTTTCTGGAGAGTGCAACGATTTATTCATCTAAAGTGACATTTCTATGCGGCCGTTTTTGTTCTGATGGAAAAGTATTGAAATCATTCTCATTTTTTAGTGGACACCCGTTAGCCAGAAGAATCAACGATAACTACAGCATAACAAACGCGGAACTATTAGCCGTTCGAGAAGCGCTAAGATACGTACAAGAAGAAGAACTCAATAAAGTGGTAATCTTAACGGACTCCCGCAGTGCTTGCGAAGCAATAATCAACACGGTGAATGCAAGGGACAACTTTCTAGTTTTCGAGATTAACAAAATAAGAAACCAACTCCGAGATAGAAATATAAAAATCCAGTGGATACCAAGCCACATAGACGTGAGAGGGAACGACTTAGCGGATAGAGCAGCAGTACAAGCAACAACGAAACCGCAAGACATGTTTGAAGGCCTAACACTACGGGACACACTCCGATTAGCCAAGAAAGAGATATGGAGTAAATGGACAAGAGCATACCAGGAAAGCGCAAACGAAAAGGAAAATATCCATTCCAGCTGAACAACAACCCGGAAACGAGTATATGGAGCAGTAAGATGAACCTTAGTACGCACGAGAAAATAACTCTATCGAGAATTAGAACCGGCCATTGCCTAACAAAGGACCGTAAATACAAATGGAAATGGACGGACTCAGAAAATTGTGACACCTGCGACGTTAAAGAGGATATAGAACATCTGCTATATGACTGCAAAAATTTAACACCACAAGATCGAAACACAGCATATTAATTAACCGGAAACCCCTCAACTTAATACTACAAGAGAAACACGAGGACGAGTACAAGACAATCGTTAAATACATCACGGAATGTAAAATAAGCATATAAGCAACATAACATCGAGAAACTACCCGAGAATTAAGCGAAACAACGACGGCGAGATGGATCTACATAGGTCTTAGCCGTGTCACTTCACAACAGCAAAAAAAAACAAGGCCATTTCCGCTTGGAAATTGTCTGGGAAATCGAATGGAACTGGTTTCAATCACCGCACGGATATGGTTGTGGAGTTATAGAGCTTATTTTACCCCACTTCCCTTATATTCTTGAATAATTTAAAGATATCTTTGCATGGAGTCATTCAAGATCAACAAAATAGTGCTAACCCCATGTGGAATTTCCTGGAAAATCGAATAGAAGCTGTTTCACTTACCGCACGGCTCTGTGAACGAAGATATGGCTGGTTTTACCCCACTTCCCTAGTATTCTTGAATAGTTTATAGATATCTTTGCTCGAAGTTGCTCCAAAATCAACAAAATATGACTAGTCCTATGGAATTTTTTTGGAAAATCGAATAAAGGTTGTTTCAACCACCGCACGGCTCTGTGAAGAGAGATATGGCTGATTGTACTCCACTTCCTTGTATTATTGAATAATTTATAAACGAATTCCACTCACCGGCAACCTTAAGAAGAGGTTCGTCAGAATGGCAGAAACTGGAAGCTCACACACAGGGCATATATTCTTAGCTCTGGCCCTACAACATTCAAAACCTTTATAAAACAAACATTGGGGCCCAGGCAACCTGTCGTTGACTTTAAATAAAACTGTAAGTCAACAATATCAGTATTCTTCGACCGCCATCAACATATGTTTTTGCCAACAAGGATAGTTATCATACATTGAATTTGAAAACCTTCAAACTTACACTCAAGCCTTTTCCTTTATTCTTCATAATCAATGCAGTAATGCTGTTCGTTTCTCTTCGTTTGCCATCCAAGATTATTCACCATAAATCTATTCGTCCCCTCAGCAGACTTACCACGATGTTTTAATTCTAAAAATCTAGTTCCATTAGTCCTTACGATTAAAACTTGAGTGCTCCGCCCAAGCCGGAAAGCAGCAATGAATCCAGTGCCTTCTGCACTTTCGGATCATGCAACAATTTGGGAGTTGCGGTGGCAATTGGAATACTACTGCCACTGCTGCTGCTGGTGTTGATCGGAGCTGCACTGCCGCTAGAACTGCCGGCCGCTGCTGCTGCAATCGTTATATTTCCGAACGACGAAAACCCGGTGGAACGGAAATCCTTCTCCGGTTCGGCCGGCATTTTTTCGGTGGAACAATGGAGGGTTTGTTCAGGATATCCATAATCTTTTTCTGCAGTTCTTTCTCGGAATCGGCCTTAGATTTACCCGGCAGCAAGCGGCTAGGCGATATGGAATCCGTATCCTCGCCCAGTTCGTACTTAATTTGCAGTTCCTTTCGCTCTGTCAGATATTTGATCAATCGTTCGTATTGAAGAACAGTCAACTGTCGGTTATTCGCGAGCAGACCGAGCATGTTCTGGATGGTTTCCGGGTGTTTATCCGACAACTGTGGCGCACTGTACATCATGTGAGGATTGACCGAAACAGCCGGACCCATTGGCCCTCGGTACTTAGCCGCTTTCTCCTGTTCAGAACGCATTTTATCCTCGAAGTCCTTGCAGATGAACATGATTGCATCGTCGGTTGGCATATTGCGATGTTCTGCAGGGACTCCGTACAATACATTTACTGTGATGCTATTGCGTTCTTGATTTTCAGGTGTGATGAGAATGGCATAATAGCTGCCACGAGATGCAATGTTGGACAGGACCTTACCAATCGGAACATCATCGTTAGGAAAAAGTAGATCCACGGATAAACCATTCCGCTTCAGTCTTGCTTCAATATTTTCAGCATAAGTCCTGCAATAGAAATGAAAGCCATTGGACCCACAAACGAACTTCGAAATTCAGCAAAAACTCACGTCAAATCTCTTGAAACGACAATTATCTCACAGTCGTTACTATCTGATTGAACCTGTGGCGGTTTACTTTGATGTCCACCCATCATCTGATCCCCATAACCACCCATATCCATCCTGGGGTACAAATTGCTGTAGATACTTCTAGCTGGGTATCCCTCGGCATACCTATTTCCATCAATCGGGGATCGATCCCGGATAGGACCTGACCCCTGCCCACCCTGTGGACCTCCACCGGCCCGTGGCAGCAATCCCTTTTTAGCACGGTTGTCGTTTGCTATCTTCACCGTCAACTTCCGGCCCTTGTGCATATTGCCATTTAGACCATCGATAGCCTTCTGCGCTAATTCCTCCGAAGGAAATTGAACAAATCCGTATCCTCGCAGCAGATTCAAATCTTTGTACGGTTCGTAATCCTTGAACAGCTCTTCCATGTCTTGCCGGGTGGCCAACTCACCTAGTCCGCCAATGTAAACTCGAGAATTCACCGGTTCCACCGTAAGAGCCATTATTATTTGCGTTTGTTTTGAAGCGCGCAACAAAAACCTGCTAGCTAAGTTTTGATGTAATTTATTTGTTTTCCGCTATGAAAATTACTGCAAAAACCGCGACCGCTTGGAAAATTTTGATGCCTCGCAAGATGTTTTGACCACTTTTGACATTTTGTTCGCGAGCTTCCGAAAGCGTTTGTCAAAAAGAAACGGATGGCGGGTTGCGGAAATTCATTTCAGCGCCAACATTTCATTAGGGCGAAACTGCTTTTGCATACAATGAGCCAGTGCACGCTATAAAAAAAAGACTTATTGTGGGCCAATCCGAATAAAAAATTCTCATAGATCTACAATTGAATATATAGTAACCATACAATAGAATCTATAGTATGTACAATTAATAGTATTGTTCACAACGATAAGATGACAATAGGAGTTATTGTTACCACAATAGAATCTAATATAAACTGAGACATCGACAATAGAATAGGGGGGTTGTTTTGTATCTTAACTGTAGGAAAAAACATTATTTTCCGAACAAATTTGACTCAATTAGTATTAATTTTATTGTTCCTCATTTGTTGAAAATCCTAGAAAATAGAGTGAATTGTAAATCTATTGTTATGACAATATGCATTTTTCATATATTTAGATGATTCATGAACAATAAGATTCATGGTCGGAAATAGATTTGAGTGTTATTTCATATTATTGTATTGTAATTGTATGGTTATTTTTATCCGGGTATGTTTACGCTGCGATAATTATTTTGTCTTTCTGACTTGTATTAGAGCCGCACGCTCAAATCAGCCTCTCTTTCATTTGTATTACTGTCCCTTTTTTCTTACGGAAAAATTACTAAATTTTTGTTAAAATTAGAACAACTGAATTTATGAGTTGTTCCAATTTTTACGGAAATTGGGTGAATTTTCCGTGAGAAAAAAAGGGACAGTAATACAAATGAAAGAGAGTTTGCTTGAGCGTGCGTGTTTCGGTGTTTTCTGACTCACTCTCACTGGACGCTTGAAAACATGGCTCACAGTTAAAGTCAAATTTTGCATAGCGTGCACAGACTGGCTTATCCGCTAGTAGGGAAGGTCCATTAATTATGTCACGCAGTAAGGGGGGAAGGAGTGGTTTTGGAAAACGTGACGATCCATACAAAAAAATTTGATGGTCCATACAAAAAATGTGACAGTGGGGGGGGGAGGATATAAAAAGTCATTTTCTGCGTGACGTAATTAATGGACGTTCCCTTATCTCCATCATCTCTGAAGCTTAGTAGCCAATCTACCTTAGGCAAGAAGTAGATCGCTCAGCACACGTTTCTCCGGTGCTATTTTTCTCTAGGGGTAAGACAGCTCTAAATCATGAGCTATACCATTGTTGCTCTTGAGGTAACTTGAGTAACTCACGTTAAAGTTTCCCACTGTCGACTGCATCTTCACATTTTGATTTTGATTTTGAAATCAAACTGCGCGTCGGAGCAAGCTGATTTCAATCAAAACGTCATCTCTTAGGCTTGTTGTTTTCACTACTTTTCCCGCAATAGCAAACTGTTCCCCGGAAGGATTTTGCAATCTTAACAGCAGGACAGAACAAGGTCATTTTGGTAGTTGAGGTTATTATTTCAACTACGAAGGTATTTGAGAATCGTTCCCAAAAGATGTTTTTCCCTTGAATTTTTCGAAAAGGTTTGTAAAGTTTTCAAAAGCTATACCGTCTTTGTTATTTATTCAGTTCCAACCTGGATCTGGTATAGAAATTGGGTCAGTTGAATCCCGGTTTACGTCATTGTGTATGTTTTATTTGTAACCTGTATCGGGTTGAGGTTACCACAGGTAGTAAGCTCGGGTAACTGGTTCCAACCTAGCTTAAAAAACAAAAAAAAACAAAAACAGCATCAGAACGGCGCGTGACATGGGAATTGAGGGTTATAAAACTGATGGGAATCATTAAGATCATCGCAAGCAAGTAAGATTCAGCTAGCGCTTAGTAAATTTGAATGATTGTGAATTGTCCCTGTGGGAAAAATTCCATCATAGAAGAACTTAGACCCAACGCATTTTTAAAGGAATCTGTTCTCGTTAAGATGGACCACATAGTCATCCACATTCTATATAACTATAGAACTATAGAATAAAAATAACCTCTACTTTATCCTTCCGAATGGCGGCACGTTATACGAAGTCTCACCAAGGGGTCGGACTTCCTGATCATTTGATCAGATTTCCTTATTTTTCATTTCGATCTTTCGAAAAGATCAGATGATCTTATCAAGATTTAAAATCCTGTAACAGTTTGAAACAGACTGTGATTTTATTTCAGTGCTTCAAAATGTCAACAATGCTGTTGTTGTAACAACATGGACTGGATAACATTCTGAAGTGAAAACATTTTTACATTTAATTTAAAACATGATTCAAAGCCAATTTTACCATGTATATTTTTACTCGTTTGAGGATCTAAACGTCGCTTCCTCCCATGGAATTCTTAAGATTAAACCGGATAATAAGGCCTTTCATCTGCTACATAAATTGCTGCTGATGGACCCGAACAAGAGCATTACTTAGGAACAGGAAATGTTGGATCCCTACTATTCGGAAGATCCCATGCCTACGGCGGACGTCTTTGCCGGCTGCTCTCTATACCTTATTCAAAGTAGGTGAAACGGCAACAACAACAACAGCAGCAGGCCAACGTAAGAATATGGTTCAGTTCTACATAATAACATTTGTAAAATTATTCTTACTTGTTTTATTTCGGTAGCAACAACCACAACAAAATCTACAACAACAGCAATCGACTGTAAGTGGTTTGAATTGATGAGTTCGTTTCAATGATTTTAATTTTTTCATCATTTCTCAAGCATCCGAATCAGCAGAAAAAGGTTAGCCCCATCTATAACTTTTTCCTCAATAACCACAAGACCTTGTTTTAAAAGGATTTCCGTTTCAACGGGAACAGAACCAGAAACCTAAACAGCAGCAGCAGCAACAACAACAGCTAGCACAGAACCAAGGTGGAATGGACCACAGTGCTACTGATAGTATGCACATGTACGGCCCGAGTGGTAACTTGGGAATGGCTTGAATCAACAGAATTATTACCAACAGGCCCAGCAAGCTGCAGTGGCAGCAGTAATGAATGATGTTCAACAATCCTCAGCAGAGCTGAGTCCAACAACGGTTGTAATATTCTATGTGTGACCCACTTAATCATTTAATATAATAAACCATTTTAGGGTTTATCGGAAACTCATTGATTGCGTAATCATCTTCTAAGCAGAAGTATACAAACATTAGTAATATTTTAGATGAATGTTTTGAGAAAGGTCCTAAGATGATATTTTCCACTCAGTCATTGGTGCATTGGCAAAGTGGTTGAACTTTGCCAATTCACCAATGACTGGGTGAGAATTTTTTGCCTGCAATTGGAGATCACTCGCCGAGGATGACATGGTTAAAAACTGTGTCGTCTCCTCAAAACTAATTTCTATATTTTATTCACAACCGTTCCATGCCGGAACAGCTCAACTGGGCTTATCGCTTGATTCTGCGCTGCTTCATTAGAATGTTATTGATCATGTCTAGCCAGATGGTTTGAGAAAAAGTCAATCAAGTGCTTTGCGAAATCAAGGTGCAATCGAATCCTGCAATAAACAAAAATTACACATCCATAACCGTAAAAGACAAGGCACTTCTGGCGATTTTTATTGGTGCAACTAGTTTCCATGTCTACAGTTCCGAATATTACCGCTCAACCGACTCCTTTTGCTGATACAGAGCTTCCAATCCTTCTCCGGAACGATCACACTTCAACACCGGTAGAGGACTTGAGTTTGTTGTGAAATGTTTTGCTTTTTTATTAATGTTTATTTACAATTCTGAGACACTGAAAAAAATGTGTTGTTGTTTTACCATGATTGCCCGATCAGCAGCCCGATCTTTGAAAAAGATTTGAAATCTTTTGAAGATTTTAAATTGATCAGATTGACCGACCCCTTGAGTCTCACTCTTATCTCTATCTCTATATTGTTGACAAATAAATCCTAGGTCACTGAGATGTGTTCATTGGTAAAAATATGAACGTTGATCAAATTTTGAGGCACATTGAGTTAATTGTGAGTAAATCATTGCATGAACATGACTCTGAGGATATCTGTCTCGCTCCTTGATTTTTCTTGAATGTTTCTACAAGCGTTGCAATGTTCTGGGAATTCCCAAAATGTGCTGAAAGTGCCGATGTGTTGACAGCCCAAATTGTATTTTCTGCTGAGCCTGGCAACAAGGCAATGCATATTGGTAAGGTTGCTGGTTTTTTTTATTTCACTTTTCTGTCAAAAGTGTTCCTCAGTGTGCCACACATGTGGTATAGATTGAAAATCGAAGTGCCGCAGTGATGGAACATATGCGTCTAGTCTGTACGACATCGTAACTGGCAAACTGTTCTTTGCGACTTACCCTTGACCTTAGGATAATCATACATTGAAGCTTTTTTTTAAACGAAATTGGAAATATCTTTCCAACATCATGGGGTTCCAGTAGAGGACTGCAATTTCTGCTACGCTTAGCGAAATAAACTTTCGATATTCTTAAGATTGCATTATGATTATTTGATATAAGAATTCAGTACACATACATTACACTAGGGGCAAGACACTGAGCAATCCTGAGTTACTCTGAGCAATTATGAGCATCTCATATTTACTGGATTCATATTGTGCTATTCAACATTCCTACCTTTTGTAACGCTTGGTTTTGACAGTGAAACTGCATAATCAAAACAAGAAAGTTCTTTCGTGAAGGGTTACCGTATCAACGTTGTGGTAATCCTCACCCGCAAGTCATCATATTAATATGTCGTTGATAATAATTTGTGTAGATTGTGTTGTTTTTAGCTTGATTGGAACTTGTGTCGGTCCCCTAGCCCAAGTACAGCTCATTGCCAGCCCCATCTTCTATTCACCTGCATGAAAATGAATTTGTCGCGCCATCATCAGCCCACTCCCTCTAAGTATGCAACTAACAATGATCCTACAGAACTTTCGCTTCTGGACTCAGTGTCCGCATACCGACGCATTCTTCATCAAAACGACTCTATCCTGTTCCCTCAAATCGAATATGCGTCAGTGCATAAGCAATGCTTCTCGCAATCGAAGCCAATATCGACTTGGTAAGGTCGATCAATCCGTACATTTGGAATATGTGAAATTTAATTACTGCCGAACGGAGAAACCTCCAGAAAGAAACCAAGCCGGTTCGATCAATCGCAAAACTAGAGTTTTCACTGAGAATCAACTGTGCTCTTTTTGGAAGTGATTCCATCTGTTTTTTGTCTTCCTGCGAGAAAAAAAAATGAAACAATATTAAAAAATCTACTTCGGGGCCCAATTCCTCTTCCAAATACTGCGACCTATCATGCCTGATATGAGAGCTTCTTACGAAACGATAATAAATAATTTTCCCAAACAGTAAACATACTGCTGTTATTGGTTGCCAAGGTCACCACCGTCACCACCGTCTTATACAAGCCAGTGATGCCAGAATACTTTAGATCGAGTAATAAATTATACAAGTTGATGAAAGCTGATGCATTCTGAGCAAACGTGAGTTTTATGATCAAATATTAGTGAAGTTGTTGTTTTCGTTTTTGCACACATTTTTTTTCCATTCTCACCACTCTAAATCTTGGAGGGACAAGAAAATCATAGAATGAGCAAATTTGATGAATCCTGAGTAATTTTGAAGAAAAAAGTTAATCACGAGAAAGCCGTCTTGCCCCTTGACATTACATTTATAACAATCCCGATAGTTGATTCCTATAATGAACATATTTTTCACTTTCACTTTTTTTTATAAACACTATTTAAAAAGAAACTTTTTTGAGCGTATTAGTAGAACGATTGTGATTGGGAAACTAGGAGAATTTAAAATTAACACTTCATTTGATCACTTTTTAAAAAATAAAAAATATAAACTTGAACACTTTTTCAAATTTTTGCTAGTAAACGCGAGCAGAGTGCTCGACACTGAAGAAGTCTGTAAGTAGCAGACGAAATAGGCCTATCTGTCAAAAGATAAGCTCATAGTAGAATTAAAAAGAGCTTGCTCGCGTTTACTAGCGAAAATTTGAAAAAGTGTTTCAAGGATTTTTTTTTTATTTTTTTAAAGTGATCAAATGAAGTGTTAATTTTAAATTCTCCTAGTTTCCCGATAACAAATTTTTGTTTCAACGACAAAAAATGTTTAGTTCAAAGAAGTTTTTGAATTGAATAAACCATACTTCATACCCGCATAATCACAAACCATTCCTGGATCATTTCCCTCATTGTTGACGACCGTTTCCGTTACTGTTACTACATTTACCCTTATAGTTGACAACTATAAACTTACAATCTCCTATATCGTTTTAACAATATGTCAGATGGTACAAGGCCAAATAACAATATGCTGAATAGGCGGTTAAGTTAGGTTACCATAAGAAAATGGCAATTTTCACGAACCTAGGGGCGCGACTCTTCAGGATTATCTCAGATTTAGAAAAGAAATGATGTTTAATCAAAATGTCTAGTCCAAACCGGATGAAATTTAATAAATTCTAAAAAATCCGATTTAACCAAATTATTGGATTTCATCGAACGAAATAGTAATAAGCGATTCGCATCTCTTTCTAATCGACCAGTTTTGAGGTCATCGCTATGAAAGATAATCGACGATTTTTCACGATTTCATCCGATATTTCGATATAGTCGATTTTTGAAAAGTTTCATCGATTATTGTGAGTTAAACTTATTTAAGTATATTTTTTTTAGAGTGTCCATTGGCAGCATTGGCTGTCAGCTTGGCAAATCAGAAAAAAAGGAGCGAAAAGCGCAGCGATCTGGTGTGGTATCACATACCAGGCCAAATTATGATTTCAAAGTCTTGTGGCGTGATGCGAACCTCGACAAGGTATTTTGGCATGCTAGCAGATGCCACACCTCCACCACATCAATAGGCGCCTGCCCTTAGTAATGTTGTTATATTCTTATAACTCGCAGCTGTAGGCTGAAAACCGGAAATCCTCACTAGCGCCAAACAATTTTACTCTGAATCCTAGAGGGTTTGAGCTGTTTAGTGGAATACTTGTAACTATAAATTAGAAGAAAAATTAGTAATCTCCATTTAATTCCAACTACCTTTGCTTATCTTCGACAGATACGCGTATTTCGTCTACAATGTGCAGACTTCTTCAGTGTCTCGTACTAATAACTTGACCCTTTTTGATTCCATTTCTTGCAGAAATTTGTGTTTCATTTGTATGCGAGCCGGAAGGGGGAAGCGGTCTTAAACAATCATAAGAACCTTCCCCAGCCCCAAAAATACCTGCATACATATTTTCACTCCGATTGGTCAGACAGACAGTCAGACAGAAATCCATTTTAATATAAATAAAAATCCTGTTTCCAATAACCCCCACATGCCAAATGTGGTTCCATTTGCTTGAATAGTTCTCGAATTATGCAGAAATTTGCGTTTCATTTGTATGAGAGCCCCGAGCCCCCCCCCCCCTTTCAGAGGGCAAAGGGGTCTCAAACCACCATAGGAATATGTCTCTCCTTCAAAAAATTACACATGCCAAATCTGATTCCATTTGCTTTATTAGTTCTCGAGTTATGCAGAAATTTGCGTTTCATTTGTTTGAGACCCCCCCCCCCCTCTCTTGAGAAGGCGAAAGAGTCTCAATGACAATAAAAATATTTCTCTCCTTCAAAAACCTCCATATGCCAAATTTGGTTCCATTTGCTGGATTAGTTCTCGAGTTATGCAGAAAATTGTGTTTTATTTGTATGGGAGCCCCCCCTTTAATGACGGAGAGGGTTCTCAAGCTACCATAGAAACCTTTTTTGCCTTCAAAGTGGTAGGGATAGTGGTAGGGATAGTTCTCATGTTTGGTTTAAATTTGCGTTTCGTATGTATGGTAGCCCCCCTTTTCAGGGTGAGGAGAGGTCTTAAATTACTACAAAACCATTTTTTGCCTTCAAAAACTCACCCATACCAATTTTGGTTCCATTTGCTTGATTAGTTCTCGAGTTATGCAGGAATTTGTCTTGAGTTATGCAGAAAATAGTTTTTCATTCACATGGGATTCCACCCTTTCTAGAAGCGGTAGGGCTCTCGAACTATCATAAGATGCTTTCCCGGACCCAAAAACCACTGAATACAAATTTGCAAGCAGTAGGTATAGTTCTCATGTTTGGTTGAAACTTGTTTCATTTGTATGAGAGCCCCCCTTTTTAGATGGAGGAGGGGCTTTGAACCACAATAAAAAAATTTCATGCCTTAAAAAACTCGTCCATTTCAAATTTGGTTCCATTTGCTTGATTATTTCCCTCCCCCCTTCCTCCTCATAGAGTCTCAAATCACCACAGAAACATTTCCCTCCTTCAAAAACTTCCACATGCGAAATATGGTTCCATTTCTCTTATTAGTTCTCGAGTAATGCAAGGATTTGCGTTTCATTTGAATAGGTTCCCCCCCTTTCAGAAAGGGGAGGGGTCTCAAATCAACAAAGAACAATTTTTTGTCTTCAAAAACCACCACATACTAAATTTGGTTCCATTTGCTTGATTAGTTCTCGAGTCATTCAGAATAGTGTATTTCATTTGTATAGGAGCTCCCCCCCCCCCTCTTTAAGGATGGGAAGGGGTCTCAAACCAACATAGAAACATTTTTTGTCTTAAAAAACCACCACATGCTAAATTTCGTTCCGTTTGCTTGATTAGTTCCCGAGTTATGCAGAATATTGTGTTTTATTTGTATGGGAGCCCCCCCTTTTATGACGGGGAGGGTTCTCAAGCTACCATAAAAACCTTTTTTGCCTTCAAAAACTCACACAAGCTTAATTTGGTTTCTTTAGCTTGATTAGTTCTCGAGTTGTGTAGAAATATGTATTTCATTTGTATGGGAACCCCCCTTTCCAGTAAAGGGAGGGGTCTCAAATCATCATAAGATTATTCTCCGGCCCCAAAAATCTCTGCATACAAAATTTCACGCCGATCGGTCCTTCCGCTCGCGAGTTAAATCGTGACAAAGGAAACCCCAACTCATTTTTATTATATAGAAGATTATTAATTTGTGTATACTTCTACCATAGACTAACTCTAAGACCAGTAGGTCCCATACAAAAACGATTTTTTTCTTGGCTCAGTCAGTACTAGAACATCGTCCCAAGCTCGGTTCCAAGCTCAATAATGCACCCCTTATAATGAACTCACATGAACACACTCTCAAATACTCTGTCAAAATAACACAGCAAATCAAAACAAAGGCGCAAATATGTATAACAAGGTGCTGGCTTCAAGGTGTAATTCGGACCAAGGGGTTCTACAACAGTGAACCAATTTCAAATCGCTAGTTACATATTGATTGTTGCTTCTACCATAGACTAACTCTAAGACCAGTAGGTCCCGAACAAAAACGATGTTTTTCTTGGGTCAGTCAGTACTAGCACATCGGTCCCAAGCTCGGTCCCAAGCTTAATAATGCGCCCCTCATAATGAACTCGCATGAACACACTCTCAAATATTCTGTCAAAATAACACAGCAAATCAAAACAAAGGCGCAAATATGTATAACAAGGTGCTGCCTTCAAGGTGCAATTCGGACCAAGGGGTTCTACAACAGTGAACCAATTTCAAATCGCTAGTTGCATATTGATTGTTGTTAATAATGCGCCCCTAACAATGAACTCACATGAACACACTCTCAAATATTCTTTCAAAATAACACAGCAAATCAAAACAAAGGCGCAAATATGTACAGCAAGGTGCTGGCTCCAAGGTGTACTTCGGGCCAAGGGGTTCTACAACAGTGAACCAATTTCAAATCGCTAGTTGCATATTGATTGTTGCTTCTACTAAGAAGAAACTACTACTACTGCTGGGCCTGTAAGTGATAATTCTGTTGATTTAAGCCGTTCCCAGGTTGCCTACTTGGGCCGGACATGCGCACCCTTTCAGTAACACTGTGGTCCATTCCACCTTGGTTCTGCGCTCGCTGTTGTTGTTGCTGCTGCTGTTGAGGTTTCTGGTTCTTTTCCTATTTAAAGGGAAATTCTAGTTAAGCAAGGTGTCATGGTTATTGAGGAAAAGGTTGTAGATGTGGCTTACATTTTCCTGCTGATTATGAGGCTTGAGAAATAATGAAAAAAATTAAAATCATTGAACCCATCTAATGAATTCAAACCACTTACATTTGACAGCTGTTGATGATTTTGTTGAGCTTGCTGCTCCAGAAATTAAACAAAAGTATGAACAAATTTATAAATGTTATGGATCAAATCACAGTGACGTCACACCTCAGATTTGACAGATAATAATGTGTATAACTGAACCATATTCTTACGTTGGCATGATGTTGTTGTTGTTGCTGGCGTTTCACCTACTTTGGATAAGATATATGGCAGCCAGAAAAGACGTCCGCCATAGGCATGGAATCTTCCGAAAAGTCGGGATCCAATTTTGCCTGTTTCGAAGTAATGCGTTTTTTCGAATCCATTAGCAGCCTTTTTTGTAGAAGATGAAAAGCCTTACTATCCGGTTTAATCTTACGAATTCCATGGGAGGAAACGATGTATAGATCATGAAAAGAGTAAAGATATATATGGTATAATTGACTTTGGGTCTTGTTTTAAATTAAACGTAAAAAAGCTTACACTTCAAAATGTTACACAGCCTGCTTTGTTATCAATACTAGCATGTTGACATTCTGAAGCACTGGAATAAAATCACAGTCTGTTTCAAACTGATTATCTGATGTTTTTCAAGTTCGAAATG
This sequence comes from Aedes japonicus, assembly GCA_034211315.2. NCBI lineage: Eukaryota > Metazoa > Arthropoda > Insecta > Diptera > Culicidae > Aedes > Aedes japonicus. Next base: position 16,700 of record JASCZW010010137.1, on the reverse strand, counting down.
AAAAATAAGGAAATCTGATGAAATGATCAGGAAGTCCGACCCCTTGGCTTTTACGGAGTTTTCAGCAAAGTAAAATACTGCTCGGTTGATTAATGAATTCTCAGCTGTTTGAAAACCCAGTAAAATTTTACCGACTTCCGTGATTAAAACTGTGTGTGTGCATGGATTGATTGTATTTTTTTAATTCGGGAATAGCCTGGTTAATTCAGCGCCAACATTAGTTTAGGGCGAATTTCCTTTTGCAAACAATGGATTTCGTAGTCATTTTCTCTTGAACAGGTCACAAATACAAATTAAGCACTCTTTAAGGAAGAGGCGCTTTATCTCTATCCACTGATATATTCAATTTGAAGGAATTGTATTCAACTTCTGATAAAAGGCCAGGATCGACTTAAAAAGTAAAGAGGTTACGAAATTTTGTTCAATATTAACAAGCGAAATTTTGACAAATGATCTGCATGGAACGAAATGTCACCTTCACTTACGGAATCATCGAGCGGAATTTTTTTCTGAAAGTAAAAGTGACAGCACCCATTAGTTTGCGTGGAAACCTTGCAAATTCTACTTTTATGTTTCGTTCTTTTCAGGTGCCCGCATAATGGCAAACCATTCCTAGACCATTTTCCTTATTGGTGACGACCGTTTCGGTTATTGTTACACACAAAAAATAAATCTTGTTTTATTAAAAGTTTTGCGCTTTACTTCTGAAATGTGTATATTTTTCATTATATTGAAAGTAAAATTCTCTTCAATCAAAGCTCTTCGTTTGATTTGAAAGTGTTATGTTTCGGTTCAGTGTGTAAATTTAAAAGTGATTTCTTTTACCATGAAAATTGTAGAACTGTCAAATCCATCAACACAATTGCTTTTTAAAAAGCAAGCCATCTCCGTTTGATAGAAAAAAAAGAATCATGTTTAGCTGTCAAATTCGTCCTGTTCTTTTCATCCGTCCGGGAAAACATCCAAGCTGCTCACGGATATTGTTCTGATTTACGTTTGCTTAGTGAAGGAATTTGTCGAGGATTTTAAGGTAAGACTCGGTGGTTTATTTTCCTCGGAAATTGCTTTCGAAGTTTAAGGGTTTAAGCCTTATAGTAATACGCTCTGATGGATTACTCCTTCCACAGATTACACCAGCTCGCCGGACATCCTAATAAGTTATCTCGAATCTCTCACCGGCAGTGAATTTGATCCAAATTACGAATCCGTCCGAAAAAACCCCGTTGCCGAACGGTCCATCGTCCAACGATTCGCTCTCGAAGTCCGATTTCTAGGCGACGTCAGGTGTGACGAGGCAACCGCCACGACAACGACGGAAGACACCGGGTTTGACACTCCTCCGGCCAAAACAGAAGCGAAGACGCCTTCGATGTACGAATGTACGATGTACGTCAGTGACTACTTTAAAGCCTGGTTTTTTCATGGCAATTGTGTGAATCGTCGTGCAGTATAAGTTTATAAATTTGTTTTATATGTGTGTGTTTGGGAATGCTGTCTACAAAACGAAAAAATAATGTTTTATGAACTATATCCGACTTTTATTAAAAATCAAATAAGTTGAAGCAAACAGCTGTATTATTCAAATATATATAATGATTCATCTAAAAGAACAAACAATTTATGTAAAACTATTTTTTATTTCAATTAAAACAGCTTTCTCTTTTAGAATTGCAGAACACTTTCTAGTTGAAAGTTCATTTTGAAATAAATAAAATTTGCTTTCATTTTTAACGATGACACGATTTCGATTTGACAGTTCTACAATTCGTTTTGAAAGTTTTAAATGAACCAAGCAGAACATTTTTGATTTGACAGTTTGAACGCTTCTGTAGTGAAAGCTAACCGCTTTCTACGAAAAAGAACCAACGCAACTTTTCAATTTTAGCAATGTTTTTTTTAATTCTTACAATCATTATTCTTTGTGTGTACGACATTCACCCTTATAGCGAGCCTTATAGTTGACAACTATAAACAAACAATCTCCTATAAAGTTTTAACAATATGTCAGATGGTAAAAGGCCAAATAACAATATGGTGAATAGGTGGGTAAGGTAGGTTACCATAAAAAAATGGCAATTTTCAATTGAAACATTTTTTTTTGCTGTACTCTATGCCAAAGAGTTGGTATATAATCCAGACCGAATGCAGACAATAAAAAACCTTTTAATGACAATATGGCATACATTAATAATATGTGTTAATGTAGAAGTTGTATGGTGAAAACGAGATTGAACTATTTGAAAACAATAACATGAAATGTGATAATATGTCGAATTTAAGATATATTATCACATTTCATGTTATTGTTTTCAATACAGTTTTGACTATATAGCAAACTGTTTTTCGTTATGCGGGTGGTTAGTGCTGCAGAAATTTCTTTTCGATTCTTTACTTTTCCGTTTCAATAGAAAAAGAAATTTCTTTCGAACACGATACCGACATTTTCAGGTGGATACTGCTGCAGAAGTTAATTGTCGTGTCTTTACTTTTCCGTTTCAGTTAACGGAATCTAACATGGATTTGGAATAGAAAAAGATATTTCAGACAAACTGTTTGTTTACAAAAACAGATTCGCCCCAATCAAATGTTGGCGCCGAATTGACTAATAATTATGGCAACCACTCTAGCTATAAGCCAAACGCTTGCTAACGACGCATTCATTGCGTTTGTTTTGGAGTATTTACAAGCATCGTTTAATCTGTCAAAGCTCCAGGAATTATTTTTATTTTATCAAGTGGTGGTTCTAAATTTTTAATAATTTCAAGTTTAATGTGAAAGTTGAGAAAAAACTGCCCAAAAGTTCAACTGAAGTCCTACTAACATCTGCACTATGGCAGATGTTCGAGATATTCTTGATTTGGAACGCCCGGTCACACCGGAGCTGACCAAGGAATCGCTGCTCTCCAAGAACAAAAAGATCTATGAGAAGTATGTCGTCTAATAATTTTAGCTTGTGTTTTCTTGAAAATGATTATTCTTCATCAGAAAACTAGCGGTAAAGCGTCCGGAGGGTATGCACCGTGAGGTGTTTGCTCTGCTGTACAATGACAACAAAGATGCTCCTCCACTGCTGCCGACCGACACCGGAACCGGCTACAAACAGACGAAAGCTCGGCTCGGTATGAAAAAGGTTCGCCGCTGGCACTGGGCACCGTTCGTGAATCCGGCCCGTTCGGACGGCGCTGTGTTCCACCACTGGAAGCGTGGCACCGATGAACCCAAGGAGTACCCATTTGCCAAGTTCAACAAACAATTGGACATTCCCAGCTACAATATGAACGAGTACAATACGCATCTGAAGACGAATCCGACGAAGTGGACAAAACCACAAACTGATCACCTGTTTGATTTGGCGAAGCGGTTCGATGTGAGGTTCATTATAATGACCGATCGATGGGATAGGGCCAACTATGGGTGCAAGACTGTGGAGGACTTGAAGGAGCGCTACTATGAAGTTATTGGGATTTTGAACAAAGTTCGTGGAACACCGGAGAAGAAAATTTACACGTTCGATGCGGAACACGAGCGCAAGCGAAAGGAACAATTGAAAAAGCTATTTGACCGAACACCGAAGCAAATCGAGGAAGAGCAGATGCTTTTGAATGAACTGAAGAAGATCGAAGCGAGAAAGAAGGAACGGGAGCGAAAAACTCAGGACTTGCAGAAGTTAATCTCGCAAGCGGATCAACAGCAGGCAGAACAACAGCAACAACATGCTGCTAGTGCACACAAGAAACACGACAAAAAACTAAAGAAGAAAATCCAACAGCAACCGCGTCCCTCCAAGGTGGACTCGGTCGTGAATGCCGTCGAAACGGCCGGGATCAAATTTACAGATCTACGCGGAACCGGTGTCTCGCTGCGTTCGCAGAAGATGAAACTTCCCGCCAACGTGGGTCAAAAGAAGGCGAAAGCGCTGGAACAGGCACTGCAGGAGTTCAAGGTCGATCCCAATCCGCCTCCGATCGAAGACATTTGCGTCGCCTTTAACGAGCTTCGATCGGACATGGTGCTGCTGTGCGAGCTGCGAACGGCACTGGCGACCTGTAACTTTGAGCTGGAAAGTCTGAAGCACCAGTACGAGGCCCTTTGCCCGGGGAAAACGCTGAACATTCCGGCTGCCCTGATGACCCCACCGACGGATGATGCGGCGGGATCCTTCGATCCGGCAGATGTGTCCGGGCTGGTTTGAGGTGTTTAATGGTGGACCTCTTTTTTTCGCTGAATGTATTGAATAGATCGTAACATTGGCTACGTGTGTGTCATAAGGTTGTTGTGGGCTGTTGTCGATTAGAATTGGAAGAAAAGGGTGTCCCATTATTAGCCTTGGCTTTTCGATCATGTTTACGTCTTTCTTCATCCTTTTATTTTTGCATTTCAAGTCTTTTGCCGTTCGTTTTCGCCTTGTTGTCGGTCTAAAGGCTCTTCCATAGTTCAGGTCCTTGATATCAGGTAAATGAACCATGTGTCATCCGACGGCACAAAAAAGCCCTTAAACTCGTTTCGTGTGAACTTCTCTGGAACTGCCCTCCCGAATTTCTTTGTGTTGGGGAAGCTTCGGTTACCTGTTCGCCTCTATGTACCGACGGTCATGCACTGTGACAAGTGCCAGCAGTTGGGTCATACTGCACCTTACTACTGTAACAAAGCACGATGCGGCAAATGCGATGAGCAACATGTGGATGGTCCCTACAGTAAGTGTATATGCTGTGGGGAAGCTCCACATGATCTCACTGTATGCCCGAAGTATGTTGAGCGGGAGAAACACCACATTCGTTCGTTGCAGCAGCGGTCTTATGAAATACTTAAAAAGATCCCACCGGTCACTGTTCCACCATCCTATATATTTTCTTCCCTGCCCATAGATGATCATGGCTCAGACTTTGAGGATGCTGATGAGTACTCTATTGTTCAGACGGGAGCAAAGAGAAAGCGCGCTACAGCAAGACGTCAACGGCACCGTCAGCAAGCATCTCAAAACGCGCTGACTGTAGAACAGGCTCCCCACCCTCCTTTGAACAATTTAAGAAGTGGTGGCAATACAAAAAAAGTTTCTCCTCGAGGTTTTAAACCACTGGCTGGTGACTTTGCGCCACTTCCGGGAACATTTAAAACCTCAGTTGATCCAGTTTTTTGCCCGGAACGCCAACTACCAAGGCATCCGGAATCTCGACCGTGTCAAGTCGAAGTCTCCGAAAAAATGTCTCTTTCTGGGATTGTGGAATTCATCTTTACCATTTTCGAGGTCTCACTGACAACGAGGAACCTCATCAACATGATCCTTACATTTGTAAAACGTCTTCTAAAGAAACTGTCTTCAAAATGGCCTTTTCTTGATTCGATCATATCTTTCGATGGATAATTTATTCAATGAGGGCGGAGATATGATAGAAGCACTGTTGGCCACACTGGCCTTAGCGCACCTACCGTTGGGTATCTACGAGTGTTGGCACATCCCTGCAGTGAGTGACGGCACAAAGTGACAGCGGTTTGTCAAATAAATCTGTCATAGCTGGTGAGTGCGGGATAGAAAAGAGAAAGAAAACGAAAAGAAACAATATTAATGTGTCATATTTTTGGCGTTACACAGAATAAAGAAGTGTTTATTGCCGTAAATCCTAAATTTGTTTAAGCCCATCTTAAGTTAGTGAATCTTAGTGCTAGATATTAAAAACCACCTTCGGATTATTTGTTTCGAAAGTCAAAATCAGTTAAATCTAGCTTAAACATAACTTACAAATTATCCCCACATAATAGGTTACAAAGAACAAAAGTATCCCAATAGTGCGTCTAGCTAGGCTTTTAGCAAAGCTTCAAACTACAATCGGTGAGAAATCTATAATACTATTCATTTCTTCGAAATAACTTATGGAAATTACTATGTAGGTTTTGTATCCATCATAACTCGGTTGAGAACCAACTCTAATCCTATTCGGAAATTATTCACCTAAAGGAACTAAACGTAAATGTTAAAAGCCTAAGTTATAATTTGAACCCAAATCGATGTTACGTGCTATTATGAATTCCAAGAAGCACTTAAATTATACTAGTATCTATTTCAATTGATGTAAACTAATACCTGTTTCAAAAAACATACATCCTACAGGAAAATTATATTCTCCCAATAACCGAGTATACGCGTTTTATTGCCATCGGTGGAGAATTATAATACCGGAAAATTCCCGTTGAAAACGACTTTTCAACAGTATATAATTTTCGTTTAACGATACAGTACGGTCGGTCAAGTCAAATGCCGCGAAGTTGTGATAATTCTAATGCGAAAATCCCTCGAAATAGATCGGATAAAAGTGGTGTGATGAGTGAAGCGAATGCTACTGGTGGTGATGGTGGTGGTAATAAGGACTTAATGATGCTGGAGGAAACTTTGGATGGACATGCCTGCAAAACGTGCCAAGGTCCCGACACCGACGATATGGTTCAGTGCGATGCTTGTGATGGATGGCACCATTTTTCCTATGTAGGCGTATCGGAGGGAGTTGCCGACAGAGCTGGAGTTGTACAAACTGCGTGACTGCGAAATGGGTCCAGCGAACTAAAGGCAGCTTCGGACGGAGCACCTATAAGGGAAGATGTTCTTCAAGACCTAGGCATTGGAAAAATCGTGACAAGCACCCGTGGCAATCCAGTGATACCGTCAGCTTTAGCATCAAAAAAGTCAGCTAAGTCGCTGACAGTTCCGTCGACTAGCCAAAAGTCTACACTTCTGGATTCAGTTCCTGGACAGCAGATGCAGATACCAATCGCAGATACCAACCGAAGGAGGATCAGTGTTTGGATCTAGGGTTCATGCTGGTTCAGCAACACAAAAGTCAGCTAACTCGCTGGCAGTCCCATCGAATAGTAAGCAGAAGCTAAAGTCACTGTTGCCAGATGTGGAAGTGCCAGTGATCGATGTAGCAGAGGTGTTCTCGGAGATTTCAATCTCATCGTCGCAAAGGTCTGCAAGAAACCGTGCCAAGCTGCAATTGATGAGATTGCAGGAGCAACGAGCATTTCAACAAAAACAAGAAGAGCGCCAAAGACTCGCTGAAGAAAAGGCAGCTCAGGAGTATAAAGAATATCTTGACAACAAATACAAAATCCTGGAGGACTTGGCAAGTGAGAAAGGATCGAGTCGAAGCTCAAACTTCTCTCGCCATCGGGGTGAAGAATGGGTGGAAACAACAAACTGTACGACATTAGAAACATCCAAACCTGTTGGTCTTCGGGAAGAAGATAACCACCAAGTACAACAAAGCCAGGAAGCGCTGCATTACGACCAGCTTCAGCAGCAACAACAACAACAACAACAACAAAAAAGGGTTGTGCGACGAAGTAGCACTGCAACAGCAAGAACGGCAACAACGGGTTCAGGCAGAACATCTACGAAGGCAGCAGCATAAGCAGTTGGAACGAGAACAACAATTCCGGAAGTACCAAGAGCAGCAGCGGCAGGAACAAATAAAACAGGAGAGTCGTCTACGAACACAACAAGAGGAGCTGAAAAAGGAAGCAGAGGCCATCAATCGGATGTGGGGACAGCAGTTGGAACAAGAGAAATATCTTCGCCAGCAGCAACAACAGCTCTCAAATCGGTCGAACGCCCAAGCAGGCATGTGCTGAACGGGGAATCTAACTCGTTCCAATCAAATGCACGAGTCACAGACCACTCCTCCTCTGATGAATCTAGAAACTGACAAATCTTTCAGAGAGTCGTCACGAGTGCAACCTGGACTCTTCATCCCAGCAGCTCTACCGCAGTCGACGCAACTTCATCCGAGAGACTCGGATTACCCACGTAGGTCAGCTGTAAATCAAGACGACAGACATACTAGGAGGCCTTCAGAAAACTTGTCGATTGTGGAAGACTATGACCAGTTCCAACTTTCCCGATCTCAGATTGCAGCCAGACAAGCAGTCTCCAAAGATTTGCCAACATTTTCTGGCAATCCAGAGGAGTGGCCAGTCTTCTTATCAATGTATAACCGAACAACTACGATGTGCGGATTTACGGAAGATGAGAACATCGTTCGACTGCAAAAGAGTTTAAAAGGTAGAGCCTACGAAGCAGTGAAAAGCCGGCTAATGCATTCAGGAAACGTTCCTAGCATACTATCAACCCTAAAGATGCTATTTGGACAACCGGAGGTGATCATACAGTCACTGATTGGAAAGGTGGGCAATTTAGCACCGATTCGGGAAGACAAGTTGGAAACGTTAGTGGACTTTGCGGTGAACGTTCAAAACTTCTGCGCCACCGTAGATGCGTGTGGGCTGCATGAGTATATGTACAATATCACTATGCTGCATCAACTTGTCAGCAAACTGCCAACGTCCCTCAAGCTCAACTGGGCACAGCACCGCCGAACACTGACAGTGGTCAACCTGGCGACCTTCAGTGAGTGGATTTATGTCTTGGCAGAAGCAGCGAGCGTCGTCGTATCTCCGTTGGCAGTACATGACGGAAAATCAACTCGTAACGAAGTGCGGGGAGCAAAGAAAGGAAATGCATACCTCAACGCTCATTCTGAAACCTTTCGCCCTGAAGAAAGCCACAGCAGCGATTCGAAAGAACAAACTGCTATAGTTTCAAATTCATCGAAGCAAGTTTGTCTAATCTGCTAGGGAAATTGTAAGTCGGCTGATAAGTGCAAACGTTTTCTAGAGCTCTCAAGGGAATCGCGATGGGCCGCCATAAGAGAGTTGGATTCTGCCGTACATGTCTGCGCATCCACAAAGGATACTGTAAAGGTAAACCCTGTGGCAAAGATGGTTGCGTTTACCGGCATCACGAGCTGCTGCACAACGACATCAGGGAAAAGACAAAAAGCGCTGCCGTAATTACAGCCGGACGTGAGCAATCTCCGCAGCCCAGCACTAGTAAGTCCGGATGCAACACTCATCAGACGACCGTCAGTTCTGTACTATTCCGTTATATACCAGTAGTGTTGTACGGAAACAAGCGAGTAATACGCACGTACGCATTTTTGGATGAGGGTTCTGCGCTTACGTTGTTAGACCAAGAGCTTGCTAACGACCTGCAGCTTGATGGCACAGTAAGCCCTTTGTGTCTCCGATAGACTGGAGGAACCGAACGACAAGAGGCGGATTCTCGCATCTGTAATCTCCACATTGCTGGTGCTAAGAATGAAAGCAAGAAATTCCTCATGAGCGACGTTAGGACAGTGCAGGAACTACTTTTGCCACAGCAAACGATGGACATGGCTGAGTTATCAGAGACGTATCCGCATCTTCAAGATCTGCCGATTGAATCCTACCGTGATGCTCGTCCACGCATTCCCATAGGGATGAAGCACGCTCAGGCTGAATGAAGACTAGTAAAGCTCTTCCCGGTGGGTCTATTGCTCGCGATACTCAAACCAATCGTAACGAATTGGATGCGCCCTTTTCTATGCTCTAATTCTCACTTGCTCTTCTTGCATGAAGTCTGTCCAACTATTTGGCTTCGCTGACGACGTTGATATCGTAGCACGTAACTTTGAGACGATGGTGGAAACGTACATCAGACTTAAGGCTGAAGCTGGTAGGATTGGGCTTGCGATTAATGCGTTGAAAAAAAAATCCCTGAAGGGAAGAGGCTCACGAGAAGACAATGTTAGCCTCCTAGTACGAGTTCAGATCGACGGTGATGAAATCGAGGTAGCAGACGAATTCGTGTATCTGGGCTCATTGGTGACCGCCGATAACGACACCAGCAGAGAAATAAAAAGGCGCATTATGACTGGCAATCGTGCCTACTTTGGACTCCGAAAGACGCTAAGATCGAACAAAGTTCGCCGAACCACAAAGTTGACCATCTACAAGACATTAATTAGATCGGTAGTTCTCTACGGCCACGAAACATCGACATTGCTAGTGGAGGACCAACGCACCCTTGGATTCTTTGAACGGAAGGTGCTGCGTACCATCTACGGTGGAGTGCAGATTGAAGACGGAACGTGGAGGAGGAGAATGAACCACGAATTGCACCAGTTGCTGGGAGAACCTCCCATCGTACACATCGCAAAAATCGGTCGACTACGATGGGCTGGACATGTCGTATGAATGTCGGACGACAGCCCTGTGGAAATGGTTCTCGATAACGACCCGACAGGTACAAGAAGAAGAGGTGCGCAACGAGCAAGGTGGATCGATCAAGTAGAAGGCGACCTGCGAACCCTCCTCAGACAGCGAGGCTGGCTAGTGACAGCCATGGACCGAATAGTATGGAGACAACTTCTGTGTACAGCAGAGGCCAAGCCAGCCTTAGTCTGATTGGTAAGGTAAGTCTTCTTGCATGCAACAATTCTGCACCAGGCATGGATAAAATCAAGTTTAGCTTGTTGAAAAACCTCCCAGACGTCGTAAAGAGGCGCTTGCTGAACTTATTTAATCAGTATCTGGAAAGCAATATTGTTCCGGATGAATAGCGGCAGGTTAGAGTTATAGCTATACAAAAACCCGGGAAAGCCGCGTCGGATTACAACTCTTATCGTCCAATTGCGATGTTGTCGTGTATACGGAAGCTGCTAGAGAAGATGATTCTCCATCGGCTCGACAAATGGATTGAATCTAATGGCTTTCTATCTCATACACAATTTGGTTTCCGCAGAGGCAAAGGAACGAGCGATTGTCTTGCGCTGCTTTCAACAGAAATACAGCTGGCCTATGCTCAAAATGAGCAAATGGGTTCAGTTTTCATGGACATTAAGGGGGCTTTTGATTCAGTTTGTGTAGACGTCCTTTCAGACAAACTCCACGAGTGTGGCCTTTCACCATTATTAAACAACTATTTGTACAATTTGTTGTCTGAGAAACATATGAGCTTTTCTCATGGGTCTTCGACAACTTCACGAATAAGTCACAAGGGTCTCCTCCAGGGCTCTTGTTTAAGCCCCCTTTTTTTTATCATTTTTATATCAGAGACATCGATAGCTGTCTCATGGAAAATTGCACGCTAAGACAGCTTGGCGATGACGCCGTTGTTTCAACTGTAGGACCAGGGGCGAACAATCTGTAGGGACCGTTACAGGATACTCTAGACAATTTGTCTACTTGAACTGTAAAGCTGGATATCAAATTCTCCCCGGAGAAAACTGAGTCTGTTGTTTTTTTCTAGGAAGCGTGATCCCGCACAGATACCGCTTCAACTCATGGGTAAAATAATAACTCAAAGTTTGTCTTATAAATACCTAGGGGTCTGGTTCGATTCTAAATGCACGTGGGGAAAGCACATTAAGTATCTGCACCAGAAATGAAAGCAGCGAATAAACTTCATGCGTACTATCACTGGAACATGGTGGGAGCCCACCCGGAAGATCAGATAAAGCTGTATCGTACAACGATTCTGTCGGTTCTCGAGTACGGTAGTTTCTGTTTTCAATCCGCCGCGAAAACTCATATTCTGAAGCTGCAGCGAACCAAACGAAATCCTCAAACTTAGTCCATGACACTGTACTTTTGGTACATGACTCTGAAGGTGAGCTCTTCTTCGAATGTTCCTAATCGTGATTACTCCCAAGACTTCTCTAGTTCTACTGTAGTTTTTGATTTGACCATGAAGCAAGAAGCTCGCGGAATACCAGATGCACTCCGTTTGGCGTAAATTCCATCAATTTTTGCAAGTAGGTTTGGCCATATCAGATGTGACAGGGAGTTTTACACCGACGGCTAAAAAACAAATGATTCCACTGGATTCGGTGTTTTTAACGAAATTCATAACGCCTCCTTCAAACTTCAAAATCCTTGCTCCGTATACGTCGCAGAATTGGCTACCCTATGCATTAGAGCGAATAGCCTGTCTTCCCTCTGATCAATTTTTCATTTTTACGGATAGTCTCAGCTCACTTCAGGCTATTCAATGAGGCCAGCAAAAATGCTCACCGTATTTTGTTAGCGAAATACGATCTCTTTTGAGTTCCTTATCAAGGTTTGGATCCCTTCTCATTGCTCCATTCCGGGAAATGAGAAAGTGGTCTCACTTGCCAAGGTGGCGCTATGGCAGGCGATATTTATGATCGACAAATCGCCTTCAACGATTTTTTTGCTATTTTCCGTCAACAGGCCTTGATCAGCTGGCAACAAAAATGGGATGCAGGGTATTTGGGCGGGTGGCATTTGACATTTGGGCGGCCGGTATTTTATCAAGGTAATGGGTCGTCTAATATCCAATCACTACTCGTTAGGTTCTCATTTCCATCGAACAGGGCTCTCAGACACCAATAAATGCAACTGTGGTGCAGGTTATCAGGACATCTACTACGTTGTCTGGTATTGCCTTGATTTCAAAATTGCCAGATCTGATCTTTGCGCATCCCTACATGCCCGAGGGAAACCAGAGAAGGAAGATATCAGAGATGTGCTGGGTAAGCTGAACTTGGACTATATGGAGCTAATTTACAAGTTCTTGACACAAATAGATGTATTCGTGTATCCTCTCTTAGCTGTCGTTTTAACATGCCCACTTCGTACCCTCCCCCGTAATACCGCTTCTATTGTATCGTTACAGCTTAACGCAACGCAACATCTACGCCAGACCAACAGCAACAATATCGCATCGCCAATCTGCTGTTGGAAGCTAACGTTCCTACCCGAATAATTGTAATCCCTTACCTCGACCAAGCCGCGAGTTTTTCGGCTTTCCAAAATAAACCTAGTTAGTAAGCTATTGTCGTTGTAAAAATGAAAAAGAACTCGGCTCCGTTATGTCTACGGCACTTGAGCCTCACAAAGAAACAAGTACACTCAAAAAAAATCGTCACGTTGTTTCCACGTGAAACGCAGTTGGGTGATGGGTGCTTCCGAACTTCTACTACAGGAAAGTACTCTGTGAATTCGAACAACTCGTTGCCTGATCCGTTCGTCGTTTCTAGTTCATCTTCTATCCAGCTTCGATCAACGTTTGCAAGCAGGATACCGGGACGCACAATTGCCGCTAGTCTTGAGGAAGCCCCTATTCCGCTCAACGCCGTCGAGCCCTACCTGTCAGCGACCAGCAGCCGTCCCGGTCCTGCGGTTGAGTTGGGAGACGGGGTCTTCCAGATTCCAAGTAACGGCAAGTATGGTCAACAAACGGACACTTCCCACTCTGATGGTATTTCCTTTCCCAGAGCTACAAACCTTGAACGTCGGAATTCGAACCTTGTAATCTACTACCAGAATGTTGGCAGAATGAACGGCCTTATTGATGATTATCGGTTAGCGTTCATGGATCATTGCTACGACATTATAGTCTTAACCGAGACATGGCTGGATTCTAGGACTGTTTCTAGTTATGTTTTTGGAGATGGTTACGAAGTTTTCCGTTGCGATCGGAACAAAAACAACAGTAGGAAATTGACCAGCGGTGATGTTCTCGTTGCAGTTAGTGTCAGGATGAAAGCAAGTGCAGTTGAAGACGATTCCTGGATCACTGTAGAACAAGTTTGGGTAGCAATTCAGCTTGGAGGCCGTAATCTATTCCTTTGTGCGGTGTACATTCCTCCGGATCTAACTCGGGATTTAGACCTAATAGATGCGCATTGCCGATCTGTTTCTGCTATTTCGAATACGGTTGCCCTCCATGATGAAATGATTATTTTGGGAGACTTCAACCTAGCGGGCATTGCATGGACTCCAACTCACAGCGGCTTCCTCCGTTCCGACCATGAACGTTGCTCTTTCCACGCAGGGGCTATTCAGCTTCTGGACAGCTACAGTACCGCAACTCTATCCCAAGTTAATAACGTAGTGAATGAGAATAATCGCTCTCTAGATCTCTGCTTCGTGAGTGGCCGAGATATTGCTCCCGTCATCTCTACAGCTCCCGTGCCTCTAGTTAAGGATGTCCCTCACCATCCTTCTCTAATAGTTGCTGTCGAGGACGTTGTAGCTCGAGACTTCGTCGACACTCCTGCTACTGTGTCATATGACTTCCGTAGAGCCGACTATCGCAGTATTGGTGATGTTTTATCTAGTTTGGATTGGCAGAGCATTCTTGATTCGACCGACGTTAACATCGCTGCTCAAACTTTTTCTCACGTCTTGGTTTATGTCATTGACAGACACGTCCCAAAAAAGATTGTTCAGACTGACTCTCGGGTCCCTTGGATGACGAACGCTCTTCGCTCGCTAAAACGGATTAAAAGGGCTGCTCTTAAAAGATTCACGAAACACCGCACCATGTCGATTAAACGCCATTATAGCAGACTCAACTACGAGTATAAACGGACCAGTCGTGCGCATTTTCAACGTTATCTGAGTGGGGTTCAACGGCGTCTCAAATCTCATCCGAAATCTTTTTGGAGCTATGTTAATCAACAACGTAAGGAAGTAGGCTGACCTTCATCCACAGTGGTACATGAGCGTCTTCCAACCGGACATTTTTGCCTGTTGAAGTGGCGGACTTAGTCCGTGCTTTAACCTACCCCGCAGTGGGATGTTGGGCAAAAATGTCGTTGGTTCGAGTACACCACCGTATACATGCCCTTTTCTGCTCAATTTTCATAAAAAACATCTGTTACATTTCCAATCCTGCCGCACACACTAACGGAACTATCAAAACTTCTCTTCATATCTTTCATTCTAGCCAAAACATTTTTGTTCACTCTTGGTGTTGTCAAACTCGTGTCAAACGACCTAAGCCAAACGTCAGTCGCTTGCTCCCTACAGAAACCAGGCTCAACCGGAAACGACCATGGTACTCGTAAAATGCTGGATACTATTCACGGGTTACAGCGAACCTTCAATAAGGTGGCGTCCATTTTCGATTTCCATCTGACGCGGAACGCACTTCGTCGGAGATTTTCTACCGTTTTAAAACGGTTGACGTACGTAGTTAAGATAGTGTATAGCTTTAATTATTTTATTTTTACTTATTTATTGTTTTTGTTTGACTCAGTTAAGAGGTTATGTAATCGTTTCTTATTGTATTTTTTTTATTTTAACATCATTAGGACCTAAACTTGGTATGTTGATGTCTACTTCAAATAAACAGATATACAGATAAACGCACGTAATTCTCGTCACTACCAAACACTAATAAACACATGGAATTCACGTAGAGAGCTACGTGATTGCCACGTAACTCCATATTCTACGTGAAAATATAAATGTAAAGTGATTTTTTCACGTACAATTTACTGGCACGTAATGTTCACCTGATTTTACTAAAAGAAGATTTGAATTTACGTGTTCAAGGTGAAATTTACGTTGATATTTACGTGTTAAGGCTGGTTTACAGTTCGGGAAAAGCATCACGGGATTTGGACACGGGATTCCACTCGGATTTGGCACGGGAAATTTTCCAGATGACGTTTCTCCACTAACACGGAGAAAAAACAGTCCCGTTTGAAACAACAATCTTGTTGGTTGACATCCAAACTAAAAGACCCAGGGAAACAAATTAAAATGCTCTGACGCGCTGTCACTAAACAATAGGTAAAAATTTAATATTTTAATTTAAAAACAACCCTGAAAGCAGTAGAAAGCAACTGGCATTAACGTTTGTAGATTTCTCTCGAAGAAGTCTGTTATCAAATGTGCACTTATCTAATGTTTTCTAATTAATTATTTTTATTTAAATAAAAATTCTTGAAGTAACGGTTTCTACTGTTGTAGGTGCATGTAAACTGGAAATGTTTGTTGATTCAACCGTTTTCATTTGTTGTTTTCAAACAGCAATGCACTTTGAATCATACTAAAATTTGTTTGAAACAAACCATAAGCGTTGGTAGAATCAACCAACACATCTGTTTGTTTTTGTAGCTGTCATAATAAAACAACATAATGGTTAATTC
Source organism: Aedes japonicus (assembly GCA_034211315.2). Lineage (NCBI taxonomy): Eukaryota > Metazoa > Arthropoda > Insecta > Diptera > Culicidae > Aedes > Aedes japonicus. The sequence goes on along the minus strand of JASCZW010010137.1, from coordinate 924 downwards.
AACCGGATGTCACGCAAAAAATGACTTTTATCGCCCCCCCCCTTGTCACGTTTTTCAAATATTTTTGTATGGATCGTCACGTTTCCCCGACCCCCCTCCCAACCTTACTGCGTGACGTAATTAATGGACCTTCCCTAATGTGATGTTTGTGCCCAATTCAACGTAAAATTCGGTTAAATGAAACTAGAATATGTTTTGTGTTTACCAATCTTTTTCTCAGTGAAGTGACAAGCAAGTTCACCTCAAATTACGCGAATTGTTTTACGTTCGTGTGATTTTTCCTGCAGGAAGCATTGAGAAATGAAAAATTTTGAAGACCGCACCAGGTTCTCACAAATGTTTTGGGTTTGCTTTATAAAAATAAATGACGAAATTTCGAATTATTTTATAAGTTTATTTTAACGATGTTGTCGATTTCCTTAAAGCATCCCAGTACTTCCGGCACTCTGGACACTGATGGTTATTCAGGGACGATATAATAATTCAACTTATTTTGTTAGCAAATAGCATCTTATGTGTTTGTTGTACCAAATAACAAGCAAGGATGTCTTAAAATTTCTTGGCCAAGAGCAATCTCCTTGTTCCATTTTTAACGAACTCTATATTTTTCTTCGTCAATATTTAGTATCCTGGGTTGGCTGTTCATCAAATTTTACCCCTAACTGACAAACCTATCAAAGTCTTCGAGCAAATCAAAATCGAAAAAAAACCTTTCCGAACTCGGCTCTCTTTCTGACATTTTAACATTTTTCCCCTGTTCGAGTTCAAATATAAAATCCGCCGGAAACAAATCCGGAATCATTTGTTCCCGCCGAAAGAGAATGTGTAGAGATGAATTTTATTTCCCAGGTAAATCCGCGAATAGGTTTACACTTCAAACTATAATTTTGTGTAGACTTAATTCCCGCCACGGGAATTCAAATC
>JASCZW010010136.1:0-38329 GCA_034211315.2 Aedes japonicus | reverse complement strand
GAATCCAGTGAAAAAAAGAAGACACCCGGTGGTGATAAATCTGACAGCTCCATATTAAAGTTTATAACGAGCGACTGATTTTGCCGCGCTGTTTGAGGAGAACTCAATTTGGGGTAATTTTTGCCGCCGCCCCAGAAAACGGCAAGAAGGAATCGTGGTGCAGCATTGTGCCAAGCACCACATGAAGGAGTCACTCTGTTCCACCACGGTTCTTTCCGCTACCGACGGATGTAGTGTGAGACCCGGTACACGGAAGAGGACGATCTCTGCACGATGCTCTGTAAAACGGGAAAGCACCTGGGAGAAGAAATCATCGTGATGACCTTTGTCCTGCGCGAAGATCGCCGAAGTCATTCAATGCGCTGGCTACCGCCCTCGAAACGCGCAGGCACGGCGCCTGACGCTAGACCTGATCAGGGGGTGAAATTGCTGGACGAAGTAAGCGAGCAAGCCAGCAGCAGCGTAGCCGGAGGGCAGCCTTGAAAGCGTCAGGACGGAAGCAGAATGTGTGCCATCACTGCCAAAAATCACGGCCACACCAGCGGGACTACAAGCAGCTACAAAGGAGCAAAACGCGAAAACGGCAGTGAGATGATCGATTCCGGGTTAAGTTCGAACATGTCGCACGCCGGCTGCGGGTGAAGTAAGAGCTGGCTGACGGGCGTGTCGTTGCGATCGCTGGTTCCGGAACTGCCGTGATCGAATGTGACGACGGTTCTGGAAGCACGATCAAATTCCGTCTCCTGAACGTGATGTACGTTCCGAAGCTGCCAGTCGAGCCCTTTGACACGGTGCTTGCTTTATGATCAATGCGGAAGGGCAAAAATCGAGGAGTGCCGAGTCAATGAGATCAAAAGCTTATATCGCCCGAAACATAAAGTTCGAATATGGAATCTTCTCGAAAGCAACTGCCTCTCTAAGCAGAACTGTCAACACACGTTCTTATTCTTCTTTAACCCATTCTTTCTTCAGCGTTTCAAGCTTATTGATTTCGCAATTAGCCTATTGCTTGCTCTCAATTTAGTGTTCTAAATGAACTTCCACAGTTATTTATTGAGAACCATCGATGCCAGGTATTATTTTTGAATTAGTATGATTGTGATCGGGGAGGAAAGTAGTGGAGTGAAACACTGATGGAGTTCTACTGCAAGTACTCCGAATTCACCGCCAGATATTCGCCGTGGCAAAATGGAGTGGTGGAGTGGCACAACCGGTACGTCATTGAAATGGATGCTGATAGACACCGGAATGCCTACAAAATCCTGGATTGAAGCTATCGTGTATCTTCAGAACCACCCCGCCTTCGCGTGCTATGGAGATCACACCATACGAGCTTTGGTGGGGACGCAAGCTGAACGTGTCTTATCTAAAGCAAAGCATATGACCATGTACCAAAAGAAAATCGAAGCCAACTCCAGGACAAGTCCTAGGAAATGACGTTCATCGGGTATTCCAGGAATCACAAGGTTCATTTGTCCAGCTGGTCATACGAAGACCTTCTGCAGCCATTACCTCCTATGCAAGCGATGAGCCACGAACTCGAAGCCTCGCGTGAAGCAGACGCTAGCGACAACAACGACGAGAATTTCGATTCCTGTGGTTAGTCTCCTGAGGACGAAACCCGTAGTACAGAACTATCTGTACTGAAGAACTTTAGGGCGCTCGACTTATATGATAAAATATAGGACAGCGTAGACGTAGCATAGGGGTTGAACTTTAAAAGAAAGTTGTGACTACTGACCACAGTCACTGACCTCCAAAGCGACCTGTAAATAGGGTCAATGATGAGGAATAGAGCGAAAATATGGAATCAGAGGAAATGGGGAGCTCACTATCGTGCTCAGGTACTTGCGGTCCTTATGCCGTCTCGAATGAGCTAACACCTCTACAGCAAACGTATACAGTTTAAAGAGACGTTAATAGAATGAATGAATGAATCTGAGGAATATACCGTCGTACGAAGATTGAAACGGTTCAACAAAGGGGTGATGCCACAACGATACCATGAAATCGGAAATATAGCCGTAGCAGCTGAAGCAAGATCCTACGATGAAGCGCTGATGGGATCAGAAAACGAGTTTTGGAAAGCAGCCACGAAGGAGGAGATCCAATCGCTTCAAAAGAACTCAGCATGGACCATTGAAGCATTCCCGGAGGAACGGAAGACCGTCAGATGCACCATGGCTTGACAAGCGTAAATTGGACGAAAAGAGGGCAAGTCACACGTTATAAAGCGAGGCTGGTCGCACAAGGGTTCGGTCAGAAGTTTGGCACTGTCTATGACCAGTTAACCATTGCCACTCCTCGTCAACTTCATGTCAAACACGAGGACATCAAGACAGCATACTTGTACAGGACCCTAACGGAACATGTTTACATGCGTCAACCGACAGGGTTTTAGACTGGAGCATCCTGACATGCATTTCATCTGAAGAAGAGACTCTACGGACTGAAGCAGTCCGGACGGATCTGGAACCAGATGATTAACGGATGATTCAAGACGCTGAGTTTCATCCAATCCACCGCCGACGCGTGCCTGTAGGTACAAACCACGGACAACAAGCAGGCCGAGCTCTACGTGGACGACATGCTCATCGTGTGCGAAACTGAAGCTGAATATGACGCTATCCTGGGTGCGTTATCGAAACAGTTCAAGACGACATCCGTCGGCGACGAGCGGCAGTACTAATGGACGGTTCCGGCTCAACCGACAGTGCTACATCCAGCGAGTGGCGTCGCGATTCGGTCTGGAAAAGGCACAAACCATTACTGATCCCGTTGGACTCAAGCCAAGGAGGAGGTGGAGCAATGCAAGCTACCAAACAATACTTCGTACTCCAGTTTGGTTGGTGGTTGACTCTACGTAGGTAGGAGGAGTGTTGAGGAATCAAACATAAGGGCTGCATCGTTAATTATAGCGTACACCTTTGAGGTTCTGTATGAAAAAGACGATGACTTTTGACAGCTGTTTAGTGTATGTTGCTAGCTTAGCAACAAACGAAAACCTGCATTAAAAGTTAATGTTTTACTTCAAGCGGAACAACGCGAGGTCTAAAGGAAGAAAAGCGAAAATCGATTGTGGCCAAGTACTGCGGTCCAAAATGCGATCAACCGGTTTGTTATGCATAACACATTGAAAGACTTACCCGGTCGTGGTAGAAAAGCAGGTGCGTCAAACTCAAATTTGGACAAACATATTTGCAAAATTTTTGAAGGAAAAAAGTAAGTATCCATCAGAGATTGAGCAAAAAAGAGTGGAACGACGATTGGAATGGTCTAACGCGCAAAGAAGCGAAATTATCTGAAGACGTCCCAGAAAAAAAAAGTCCGAAAAGCAGTAAAATTCAGGTGGATTCCGTGAAAACTCGTGCTCGGAAGCTGTACGACGACGTTTTGAGCAAAAATGACATGTGCATTATCATGGATGACGAGACGCACGTCAAATTGGACTATAGGGCACTTCCAGGGGCATAGTTTTACAACGTGAAGTGTGGAACGGATGTCCCAAATTCAGAGAAATCGCTTTTTGCGAAAATTAAGGAAAACAGGTGTGATTTGGCAAACAATTTGCCAGTGCGGTATGAAATTGGCACCTTTTTTTCACTACCGCAAGTATGAACGCGGAAATGTACTGGAAGGAATGCCTGCAGAAACGAGTTCTGTGTGAAAACACATTGGTTCGACACTGTTTTGGCCTGATTTGACATCCTGCCACTATGCGCGTGCCACCTTGAACTGGTATGAAGAGAACAATGTCCAATTTGTAGAAAAGGCGATGAATCCTCCAAATTGTCCGCAAATAAGGCCCATTGAGAAATGGTTGAGACTTGGTAAACGTAAGCAAAACCATCGACGGAACGTTTGTGCAAAACCTCATGAGGAACATCAAGAAGAAGGTGCGAGAGCTGACCAGATCTACGAACATTTAAATGAATACTGATGTAATGGGGATTTTTGATGGTCAATAAACAATGTAAATTAATTTATAAAACAACATATATATATAAAACAAATAAAACATATTTAAATACAACGATTTACAGGTGTACTCATAATTAAAGATACAGTCCTTATCGCAGCAACCAGTTGAAACATTCAAATACAAATTCTAATCGACAGCAACCTGCAAATAAATACAATAAACATTCCTTCATTCCACTGTTACCTACCATCAAGATCGGTTCACTTTGAAATTACGCTCTGCTAATATTGCAAGCATATATTCAAATTCCAAATGTAGGAAGGATACACTGCAAAAGTTCTTCTAAAATATCAAACAACGCTAGAAATGAAACAACCATCATATGCACAAACAGTATATTTCGCTTTATTAAAGCAACGAGTTGCAAAAGCAAAAATTAGAACAACCGTACATATTTTTGACAGGAAGGTCTATTATAATCCATCCTTAATTCATCATCATCATCAAACCGTTTTGACAGTTTGAATGCCACACCGTAGACAAAGTAAGAAAAACTTCCCAACGATTAACCATTACATCAGGATACGAAACAGCGAACACAGCAACCAATACCTAAACTAAGGCTGAAACGGCGTCAGCACGGAACGGAATGACGTGGGTGGGCTATCCGGAAGGAGAGCAGCCTACTTCGGGAAAACGTCGGGGTTAGTAGCAGTTATTTTTCCACCGGAAGCTTAGTTTATTCCTTTCGGTCGGCCGATTCGGACGAAGGCAAGTGCGGCGTTCTTTCGCGTTCGCGTGTTTATCGGTACAGTAGTGATTGAACGCGGGTGGTTTTTTTTTGTGTGACAGTCGGTGTCTTTCCTGCTTGAGGTGAGAAAGTCATCGTAGTAGACATGGAGGCGGTTTGAACGTGTGATTGTTAGACAGCTATAGATCTTTACCGGTGAATCTACAATGGTGAATTGATTCGTTCTTGACAATTCGTTTGCAGTTAATCAAAAATGTAATGATTTTCAGTTTTGTGGCCTCTCGCATGATCAATCAACAGTTTTGCGATTAGTTCAGAGTGTTTTCGTGAATCGATTTCAATTTGGAATGTAGACAATTTTAGTTGAGCGAGAATGAGAATTCTAGTTTTTACAGTGTTCAAAAGCGTGAATTAAACTAATACTCAGTTTAACAGCAGTGAACGTGTTTAAAAAGAAATTTATGTTTTAAGATAATCCTTTAAGGGTTAAAAACTACCATTTTACCCGACCATGGCTATTTTCAAATCTATCATGAAATTTTAGTCAAATTTACTACATTTAAGGTACAACTTTCTCACGTATTGAGATATCGCTGAAGTAACGATTTTTCGTAGATGAAGTATACCGTAGGATTTAAAACCGTTTTTTTTCAACTCACTCGTGTGGACTGTTTGGAGGTAGAAGAATAAGTTGATTGGTGATTAAGGACTGTACACCGAATTATTATTTCGATTATAGGATTGTGTTAAGATGATACGAAACAACGTGTAATTTTGACTATATTTAGTCTCGTTCTAATTATTTCATCGCGAGATTTCTTTAATGCAAATCTTGTTTATTAGTGGATCGATTAGTGGATGAAATACTGAAATTGTAATCGAATGCTGACCACAAATGTGCATACGTATCGAAATAGTTCTCTAATACTTATCTAAGAGGAGAAATTAAGAATTAAATACTCAAAATTGTGAGGTGACGGCTGCCGTTGTAAGAACCATCTCGTATCCCCTTCGCTTATACGCGAATCAAAATAAAAAAAAAACCATCAATATTGGTTCCTCAGGAACTGTTTGTAAGTAATCAAATAAAAGTACGATTTCATCAGCAAAAAGCACCATATCACTATGGGGCAGCTCCATACAATGTGGTGGCCAAAAATATTAGTATTCTATTAACACAGAAAAAAATAATTAATTTTAACAAGCGCGTAAAATTTCCCTTCGTTTAATTCCAAGTCAAAAGAGGCGTAAACAACGCAATTGGTTGTAGTCTTTGATGAGCCATACAACAATATTTGCAATCTTTCATACAACAGGTTTCATTCAGGCGCTATCTGGCTTAAATTTACACAAAATATCCCATTATTTTCTGCCAAATCTAGCATTTCCTTCATGTGCGTTAGATAACGCAGAAAATTCAATGTTTCTTTTTATCTGTGAAGTTTAATATAGGGTTGATATGCTAGTAATGGACCCCTTAGTAGAAGCTTTGAACATTTTCGATGAAATCCATAAGAATTTTATTAACTATTTGTACAACAATCCCACATTTGATGAAAATAACCATTCATTTACACAAAATTATAGTTAACTCTATTTTTGAGGCTAGATTTTCCTGGTAAACATCGATAATTTGCGCTGATCATAATGTGCCTTTTTTGGACCCATTTGCTTATTTTGGACCCGGGTCTATAATGCGCATAATAGACCCGGGTCCAAAATACGCATATCAACTAATTTGATTAAAATGATTGATCTGACGCAGCTAAACCAATTTGTTATCTCGTTGACAAATAGGGTAACGCATATATTTTGGACTTGTATATATTATAACCACCTTCAAATAGAAAACATTCTAAACGCATCTGATGTGTAATAACACCTGTGTTGAACTCTATATTGCTACAATATAGGTATTAAATAAAACTATTACAATCTGAGATGCAGTTCCTCATATTTTCAGGGACGATAGGGGATGATATTTGAGGAAAAAAATGTTCTACGCAGATCTTAAAATCTCATATTTTTTTCGGAGTTGAAAATCATTTCTTTTCTATCAGTGTACGGGAACGAATATATTCTGGTCATGTACATATGTATTTTGTTCACTTTGCTGTAAAATACATTATATACGGTGTTCGGTTCCTTAGTGCCAATATATTCAGGGGCGATAAGGGATGATATTTGAAGAAAAAAAATGTTATACGCATATAAAGAAAGATCATAGTTTACGGAGTTATTGAACTTTTATTTTTTTGGTACATGGTTGTCTTCAATTGGCTGTAACTCAAAATTATGTTATTTAGCAAGATTCTATTTGACTGCCGATGCCAAACTATTGGCGTAACCATAGCATAGATGACTATCTGCTAACTTTTCTGGAATAAAACATAGTTGTTTTCCGGAAGCCGTGTGGTACTGTTTTTAAAACATTTGAGCTATTACATTCTTCTCCTTGGACACCAACCAGCGCGATAATCAAGTGTGCTGTGCGTCCTGCGCAGACATTACCACGGTTGGGTTGAATGCAGGCACAACATGTTGCATTCAAATTAAACAAAAAACTAAGCAAGATAGAAAGTTTGTGTCAAAGAGAGAGATGTACAACACGTTTAAAGCCATACTTGTTCTATCAACCACCGCTGTATTTTTTTTTCTAAAAACATGAAAAAAAACCCTCAAAAAATGAGAAGTTTAAAACATTTTTATCTCTAAGACACTAAATTACAACAACTCAACATTTGAATAATAATTTTAAGTAGAAAACTTTCTTGGCTTTCGAATGAAGGAAATGTGGCACTTTCCACGGATATGGACAAAGTTGGTTAAATTCGGTACATTTACCCTAGTTGAACAAGTTGTAACATGCGTGCGTATACAACTTTTTTTTATGTGGAATACAAAACAGACATACGCACTCAGATTATTTTACAGAAATCTGTAACATTTTACCGAATTCTCAACAGCTGAACGTTCGGCAATCCGATTTTACGGATTTCGGTAAAATTTTAACCGAAATCCGGTAGTTTTTTTACAGATATCTGTATAATTTCACCGAAATCCGTAAAATCGGATTGCCGAACGTTCAGCTGTTGGAAATCGGTAAAACTGTACAGATTTCTGTAAAAAGTGTGTATAACAAATTATTTATTATTTCATTATTCAAGCATGTACATATAGTCATATTTGAAAATTCAACAATTCTTCAAAACACCGCCGGTCTGGCTATTGTTCTTCAAACGTGACAATTTCTGCTCCAATTTTGTGATCGTAGACAACTTCTTCAATTCTGCGTTCTTTATGCTTTCAGCTCTTTTTTCCTCAGATTTCGTTTTTTCCTCGGATTGATTACTTAATTAGATGATGCTGCATACGAACCTTCACGATGCGGCTGGGAATTCTTGAATATTCCTCATTCCTTACACACTTAGATTTTTTTACAGAAATCTGTAAAGTTTTACCGAATTCTCAACAGCTGAACGTTCGGTAATCCGATTTTACGGATTTCGGTGAAATTTTACAGATATGTGTAAAAAATTACCGGATTTCGGTAAAATTTTACCGAAATCCGTAAAATCGGATTACCGAACGTTCAGCTGTTGAGAATTCGGTAAAGCTTTACAGATTTCTGTAAAATAATCTGACTGTGTATGAAATACGTTTTTACACAACCATTATAAAAGAGGCGTACTAGGCAATGACTAAAAGCCTCGATAAAGTCAAAAGCACCTTCATAAATTTTGTTCCAGTCTTCGACCTATAAGACAAAACTTGTAAGGTTTGCACAAATGGGTCGAAAGCGAGTGCTGGCCCTAATTGCCAACTCCAAAATGCCAACAAATTCATCCAATCTGATCACTTTGTATTGGAAGACTTTGCGTTGCGTTTAGTAGACTCTCCTAGCTCTTCCAGACCAGCTTTTCCCGAGCCAATACTTCACGGTATCAGAACATGGTTTTGAATCGCTCGAATTTACTGTTGCACTTCAGATTCCGTGTAAGTATGCTTACATTTATTAATTTTTCCCATTTTGATCAACAACTTCCACTTTAGACGTTCAGTTTGCTTACAAAAAGAAATGAGGGGTTGGAAATAGGCAACAAAGCACTTCCAATCAGTCGTATAATGGACCCTCAAAGTTTATACATATTTTACAATTTTTTATTGTTTTTATATCTGCATAGTAAAATTGAATATAAGTACTAAGTAGTAACGTGATGAAAATGCCTTTTTATTATCTACAATTTATTTTCATGATCAGTTTCCTTTTTTCTCTCCTGAGATTTTCGTAAGAACTAAAATTCTTACAAATCACTGTACCATGCAGTGCTCAGGTAAAAATAATTAATAATGATGTTTTATGTGTGAAATTTGTGGGGAATCATATTCTCACCTTTGTTTTAGTGTTGATACTATGTGTTTTAACTGACAATGCTTAGGTTAAACACGATAATAACGAAATAATTGCAAAAATGTGGCAGGGTGTCCATTATACGCACAGGGTCCATTATACGCATACAATCCCTATAATTAGTCATATTTATGAATTTTCATCGCATCCGGACAGTGTAACTTGTATTTAACCCAGTAATGCGTATTCCTGAACAATAAACTTGAACATTTGTTTTTAATTTTAGGGGCAGTTCAAATGCAAATCAAAACTAGAATAATATTGCTGTGCATATGATTATATAGGTTAAGATCGAGGTGGAGTCCATTCCTCCTCCTAGCCAAGATTTGACCTCCCACATATTTTTAAATATATTGTATAAGAGTATTGTTTTATCAATCAGTTATTTGTGGGAGAAGAATTATTTGTCCACCAAACTCCCCTCCTCCCCACAAACTTATTTGTCCCCCTCTCGCTCCTTTAAATATTTTTTTCCGTACGAATAAATCATTCAAACTAGCCGAATGGATTATTTTTTAATAGATTTCATTATTTTTACTGGACACATATCAACATCCTTAACTAAGTTGATGCTTGTGTCTATGTTTTTATATTGCAGGGATAGAATATACTACAAAATAAAACAAAATCTTTCAGTGATAAATTGTCATAATAAATTTTGTTTATTAACTTTCTCGTAAAACTAAATCAAATTCACAAGCAATTCTACTCATTTTCTACATTTTTATCAAGAGCAAAATCATCATCCAGCTGTTCAACATCATCCATTAATTTGTCAAGTACATTGCCTTCAGTGTATAAATTTTCAGAGCTGTCAAGACCTTCGAATACTAAAAGCGATATTACAACATCTGGATATTAAAGTGATACCTTCTTTCGCATTCTATTACCTAGATTTATTGAACTTATCAAAGGACCTCTTCCTCGCATGATGGGTACGACATTTTTTTAGTAGTATATGTTGGCACTCTGCTGCTTCTAAAGCTAGTGTGTAGTAAGTAGTAGGTAGATTGTAGTTTTTAGGAATGTACCTGAGTATAGTTGGTAAAAATTGTAAAAGGGTACATGAACAAAGAATTTGCTTTAGGGAACGTCCATTGATTACGTCACGCAAAAATTGACTTTTTATAAACCCCGCTCCCCACCTTGTCACGTTTTTTGTATGGACCTTTACATTTTTTTGTATGGATCGTCACGTTTTCCCAAACCCCCCTCCCTTACTGCGTGACATAATTAGCGGGAAGGTCGGAAACTTTATCCAGTTGCAGTATGCAGTTTCTGATGGAATGATAATTTTCAGTCTGTTTTTACCAAGGGTAAGTCGCTTGGAACAGTGTGCACAGCCACGATGTCTTACATACTAGACGAAACATGTTTCCTAACAGCGGCACTTCGATTTTCAATCCATACCACATGTGTGGCACACTGAGGCACACTTTTGACAGTTGAGCTTATAGAAATATGAAACCAGCAACCTTGCCAATATGTGCATTGCCTGCTGCTTGGCCAGCAGAAAATAACAATTTGAGCTGTCAACACATCGGCACCTTCGGCACATTACGGGAACTCCCAGAACATTGCAACGCTTGTTGGCACACTCAAAACAAAATAGCACAGGAGAAAAGTGTGCTGAGCGCTCCACCCTTGGTTTTTACCCATTTTTAACAAAAATAATAATTAAGTGTGCGACATATTTTAGACTAAATTCGGAAATGTAACAGTTTCACCTTTTCAAGCAGTGTTTAATTTGTACGATCTTTTGGTTTCATGCTTGCAATAATTGATAATCAAAGTTATCAAAAATTTTTTTTTTTTAAATATCCCTGTAGCTAAAATGACGCTTCATCCGCCGCTATCCGCAGCTGGTTTCTCATTTTTTCAGATAGTATAGACCCCAAACTAAACCTTTGGTGGTGGTCTCTTGAGACTGCTCGGCCCCTGCTCGTTACATATAGTCCAACTTAGGCAAACAAAAATTTGTTTCATTAATTGCCAATTTTTACTAATTTAAATCAACCATGTAACTTAAAAACATACCTTTGAAAGTCTAGAGAACTACCTTTTAACGGTGTATTAAATTCCAAAATTAGACCATTATTAGCTGTGAAAATTCCATTGTTTGAAATGCATTTTTCTACTATTTTTCACAATTTTCCAAGTCTGATGTCTGTGGCGTAATGAGTTTTCATCACAGAGGGCTGAAATTTTGGAATCTAGGGTTTGAGCTATCTGGCTATCAAATAGTATACAAGACACGTCATTCAAAGCAAGTCAAGTTTTTGATTTTTGGCCACCACTTTCCTCTATAGTGCGACTGGTCCCATTTTCTTGACCATGGTTTACATGGTGTGCGCATTTTGATTCATTTTTTGGTATCGCCACCGAGGACGCCGTGGGTGACAAGTCTACCCACTCTACCCATGGAGGCTTGATATTGCCTGAGGTGACACAGTGTTTCTGCAGCTGAAGAGACCTGCTTCCATGGTGGGGAGGGGTGTGCTGCATTGCTGCCTGATCCATGGGTGGGAAGGGGCTTTCTGATCCGGAAGCCACCACTGACTGCCTAAGTCCATGGGTATGGGTTGTCACAATCCGTACAGCTGAGACTTCAGCGGAAAATGAAGCACTGTGCTGGGAGTTTGTGGATTTTACTGAAGCTGAAGCCATGATTCCCATCCCACTCTACCTTATCTGCGAATATAATGTCCACTGTATCAGTCTGCATTGTGATCTCTTACAGTCTGCTGGGCCACTTCGTGGATTGGATTCCGCTCGAAGGGCCCTCTTATATGGTGTCATCAATCTTATCTGTAGAGATTCCATTCTCTGGCTTCACCACCAGTGGACCCTGGTCACCTGAGAAAGCTCCTGTTAACAAGGCTGTTGATGGTTGGCTGGCCTCTTCAAGGAGGAAGACTTCTCTGCGGAGCCAGCTGTTGTTCAAGAACACCTGCAGTACTTCTGCATCATGAAGATGTAAATGAAATACTTGAACGGGAGGCGATTATCCCGTGAGTGGACGAAAGGAGTCCAGAGGTAACTCTGATAGCAGTGTGGTAGATCGGACCTAGTTTGTCCTGTAGCAAATGTGGCGGTAGATGATTCGGTAGGCAGTCGAAGTGGCGGAACGCCTAGGAGCGTTCAATCCGGTACCGAGAACCTTGGCGGAGGAGCTTTGAGTGATGTGTTTGCTGGCCAAGGGGACTGGTGCAAGAGAGGCTCGATTGTTGCAAGCAGTAGATGATGTACAACACCCTTTCTGAAAGTGACAATCCGAATCTGATGCTGTGCGAGCCTGAAGCGCTTCGGCGCGCTACTGTCTGCAGACAGCTGCCTCCGCAAAGGCCAGCATATGCGGATGTCTGCAGGTAGACTGGAAAACCTGTCTCATCATGTGCTATCAACGCCCAATCTCCTCTAGTGTCAACCAGTTTCTTCCTCCGAAAGCGGTTCGTCTGGCTGGCGTTCCACTGACAGACCCCACCTGACAAGTGGAGAGGTTCTTGCCGGAGACCATGGCAGACGTGCCCGCTCAGTCCTCACGGCGACACGCTCGTCCAGGACTTCGGGTGGTCCACGCCCCGGTCGTAGGCACTGGCAATATTGAGGGTAGCATAGCCTCGATGTGTTTCCCATCACTCAACACATGTCAGGTGAGTGGCTCGTGCACAAACCCGGCTGTCGACAAGCCCGCTTTTTTTTTTTTTTTTTCCGTGAATATGAAATCGCTATCAACCGGTAGGTTTGATCGTCACCTCTCGATAATTGAGAGTAAGCCGAGATAGGTCTTTAGTTCCAGACGTGTGACCGGATTTGCCTGGTCCTTTTTTCAGAAGCGATGATCAAATCTTCTCAAACAAGGTGAGATGGAAACCAAGGAATCGCAATTCCTATTAGTTTGGCTCATAGTGACGATGAACGATTTGGCAGGGAATATTGAATATAGTGTCGCGAGGCAAATGAACTACTATGACTGCATGCGAATGATTTTGCAGGCTGCTTCCAGGGAAGCTTGATTCTTCACAGAAGACAACAAAAAATTCCAGATAAGTTTTCCTCCTGAAACTTTCGGCAAAATCTCTCATGGAACTTTGGCAAATCACCCTGATGTTCTCGAGAAACTCACATCTAGAGACGTACCCGGTATTCGTTTAGATAACCTCATTTAATTCCCATCAACTTTCAGAAGTTTTCTTGATTAACGAATCGAATATATTTCTTCAATTTTGTTTTTGTTGTTGTAAACTTGCATATTTCTCCTGAGGCGCATTACCTTTCAGCATCTTATCGTTCTAATATTCACCGTAGGAACTGAATGCGCATATAGATCTGGAGTATGACACGCTATAAAAAAACCAATTTGTTTTATATATTTTGTTATCAAACATAATTTCCTGAAACTAACTTGAGCCTTTTTCTTAGCCATTATTTACTGTTGAACGAATCAGAAGAGCAGAGAATCTGAACAAAGCAGAACAACAAAAACCATCCACGATATCGCCGTGAAGTTTGACAGCCGTGGCCATATCGGTCCGGAGTACTGGCTTTTGCAGTGGCGGCCAATATGTTTTGCGATGATGGTTTCGGCGGTCATAACATCTTTCCCCAGAACATTTCTCAAAATCTTTATGGTTTTCGAGAAAAGGTTTCAATAATTTGTTTTCACAACCGTCTATATAGTGAGCCACTTTGTACACATTTCGACTTCAAATGCATAGAGGTGTTGGTGGACAAAACAGTTTTGAAATGTAGTATCATCAACAAAACCGGGAGGAGTGGCGCGGAGACGGCTGGAACAGAACTGGAAATTGTTACTCGGCAGCATTCTTGATCTCTCTGACACTTCTTCTTCGAAACAACTTGGGCTGCCGACGAATGACTAGAAGATATTCTCCTTCAGCCACCGTTTTCAGAAGATTTCCAGCTGTTGCTGTATATCCACCCACGTTCCTCTGCAGATTTCGCTGCTGGAAGCGAAGTCGTCCACGCTGGTTTTTTTGCACCATTCGAACTCCCGAGCAAAAAGTGGTCCAGAGTTAACGCTTCGAACCCGGTCCGAGTCGCACCATGGCAAGTACGTCAACCAAAGTCCCAAATCCTTCCTTCATCAAGCTTCCCATCCCCGCTAAGGCATCGCCCATGGCGGCTTTCACCGACTGGACCAACCTCTTCCCAGACGCCGCCGGCGTGTGTGGGGTGGCATTGTGCGTTATGAAGACCCATTTACATACCCCACAGGTAAAGAACGCTGTGGAGAGTCCCGGCTCGATTGGTTCCTGTGCTGCCGCCCAGCACCTTTGAAAGTTGGTCCCGCCATCGCTGTACACCTCCACCAGACCGAAATAGTCCGATCCGACGAAACAGAACGGACGACTGTAGCGTGGCATTTGCTGCATGGATAGCGGAGCTTATCGGAGGAGCACACGAAGGCTGAGCCCCGCGAAGTTTGCACCGGTACCAACACTCACGGCTCACATCTTCAGCGCCATTGTTCGCCGCCGATGAATTTCGCCGCCGGTGATCTCGTTGACTACTGTCCCAGGCTTGCATGCTTATACTTCCTGGAACAGAGAGGGATCTACCACCAGCGCTGCAGATAACTTCACTCCTCTCTAGGTAGAATCACCGGATACCGCATGTGATTTGTACGATGCATATTGCGCCGCTCATTGCTTGCGCGTCCATTTTGACGCACCACTCCGTCTTCATCCAACAGCGGTACCAATTGAAACAAAGCAACCGCTTCTTTCGGAATCATTTGCGCAACATTTTCTGGCACAGATCGGTTCTTTCATGACAACCGATTATCCTCGTCCTGAGACAACATTTTCCACTGCACTTGCTTTCATGTGACTCCACCGCTTCCACCGCCCGGAAGCTTCCTCCACAGAAAACAAAAGTGGTTCACGAAAATGAAAAACGGACCATGAATCCAGTCGTCACGCTTTCGTGAATTTTACCCAAAACATGAACTTGTCCTGATCACGTGATTCAGTTCACGGTAGCACGTGCGGCTTAGTTCTGGAATTCATGACTGCAGTTCACGCTGATCTCGGCGCACGGATTTGTTTGCAGAGAGGTGTAACTCGGACAGAGATGCTGCGCTCGCTAGTGATTGCTGATAGCAACCACCCAACCTAACCTTCCTGAAACATTTGGTAAAAGTTTTTTTCCCCGAACTTAGTTACTTTCTAAACTTCTGTTGATAAGTGCCATCAAGCTTTGGGGAAAGTTCTCACCAGAGAATTTCTTGGAAAAATTTTCTTAAATTCACTTAAATCTCGTTAAATAAAAAAAGAAACATTATTGTACTAGTAATTTCTTGAGAAGTCTCTCTCTATGAACTTAAGGGCAGCTTTTCTCTCCTAAACTTCGGGGCGTTCCATAGTTCCTAAATTTCTGGGAAATTCCTGCTGAACCACTTCAGGGAAGTACCCATTGATTGGTGTTTTCCTAAGTTTCTTTCAGCCTTTCCCAGCTAATCTCAACCGAACCTCCGGGAAAACTCTATCTTGGAATTCCGGAATGTCCGATCCTGAACTTCAGGAAAGCACTCAAGCATTTTATGGTAGTTCCAATCCAAACGATTGGGAAGTTTCTTCTGGAACTTCTGGGGAGTCCACCTCGAATGCACAGAAATCTTTGGAGAAGTTACTTTTTACAGGCAGTGCCTCATCTGGCAAGTTTGTCTCTTGGAAATCGTAGATAGTATTTTTCCTGCAAGCTGCTTATTTTTTCTCAACTTTGATAAGTCACATCCCCTCATGCAAGGAAAATTATGAACGAAAGTTGTGGCAAACATTTCTCCAGAATTTCCTAGGAAGACGTTTACATTTGTTGTTTTTCTTCGTACTTAGTAGCCGGTTCGAACCTATGATAACCTGCTAAACTACTATAAGTACTTTGCTAACTGAAATATTTTTTCCGTTCTTTTTGGAGAGGTTTCTTCCGCGAACATTGAGAAATTCCCATTTAAAATCTGGTAGAAACATTCTTTCTGAACCATTTGAAACCATCTA
Source organism: Aedes japonicus (assembly GCA_034211315.2). Taxonomy (NCBI): domain Eukaryota; kingdom Metazoa; phylum Arthropoda; class Insecta; order Diptera; family Culicidae; genus Aedes; species Aedes japonicus. The sequence goes on along the minus strand of JASCZW010010136.1, from coordinate 22,226 downwards.
CTTTGAGAGATTGTCTAAAGAACTTCCGGGAAATTTTCTTCCCGAAACACTTCATAAGTTCTGCATTGAATTCCTTTGGACGCACGTCCTGAGTTAAAAGTTTATTCTAAAATTTGGAAATTATATTTTTTCCATGAACTCCAGGGAAGTTTTTTTCCTGTAGTAAGGAACACGAAATATTGGGCGACACATCCAACAGGGCATAACTTGCCACTAAAATGCAAAACCAACCAACCTTGCACACTCTCTCATCATTGATGTGTAGCGTGTTTCCATGCCGTCAAACCCGGAAGTCGTGTTTTCTGATTCCAACGAAAACGGAGGTGAACCCATCGCGAGCTCTGAGAGAACAACTTTTTTCCGAACACCTGAATCTCCTGACCTCGTCGCACCGGCAGCTGGGAAAATGCTGAACGATCTCACCATCCAACCGTCCTCCAGAGTAGCTGGATGGTTCCAGGATGCGATGGACGTACCGACCCACGGCGGCAAAGGATCTCGGGAAGAAAACCGGGATCCTGATAGAACAAACAGACGGAGGGAAAGGTGAAGCGGATGATCAGCGCAAATCCCAAACGTCTCCAGGCCGTGATCGGCTAAAAGACTCGGTACAAGTCGCAGAGCTACGTCCAGAATGCAAAGAAGAGAGCTGGACAGCATCCACATAGGTACAGAACTTCCCAAACCGCGACGAGCGGCAACAACCGGCGGCCGAAACCTGAGCAACGGGATCAGCTCCACGAGAAGACGCTGACAAAACATGGCTCGCTGTGTGATGGACGACGAAAACGTATATCTTAAAGCTCGATTTCAGGCTAAATCCGGGGCTGGAGTTTCCACCGGCAAAGAGCAAGTCCTATGTGGACGACAGGTCTGAAGAAGAAGAAAATGTCGAAGTTCGCCTCCAACATCTTCATTTAGCAGGCCATCTGCTCAGGACTGGAGGAGTGAGCCTTTCGTGACACAATAGAATGGCGATCTATAATCGAAAAATTTGATAGCGTTTTTTGTTGTTCTTGCAGCAGCACGACGGCCAGATTTGGCATCATGCCACTATTCTAAAAGTGTCCTGGAGTGAGCGCGGATGCCAATTCTGTCCATTTTGTTCCAAAGGACTTATGAATCCGCCAGAACTGTCCGAGAGCTGCGCCCGCAGTGGAGCAGTGCAGGGCGTGATGATCAGTTGGAACTTCGGAAGAGCGCAGAAGACAGTCAAAGACGAGAAGCGACATCGTAAGAAAATGGAAACGCAGAGAAACTGTGTACCGGATGACACCTGAAAAGACTTTGATGGAGTGACATCAAGCTGAAGGTGCGTTCAGTTTACGATTTACGCATCCATCGATTAACTTTCTCTTTGATTTTTTGAAGTAAATATAGCGAGTAAAACTACCCTAAAATTTTGGTTTGATTCTAAACCTTTATAAGAAAATTGGCATGACATTTTCGTTGTCGCAATAATTTCGTGTTCGCCCTTTAAAACTTCTGCATCTTGGAATTTCTGGGGAATCCTCCGGAACCTCTAGAGATCTAAAGCTTTCCAAGAAGCTCTCTTACTTGGACGTCATCCTGAAGCTGTGAGAGAGTCCTGTTTTTGGATTTCTGTCCTGAACTTCTGGGAAATAGGATTTATATTATATAACTACAAGAGTGTTTGGTCCTGATTTTATTGGATGTTCCAGCTTGAACTACCAACAAGAGAAGTTTTTTTCGAGGAAGACTCTCTGAATCTCTAGATAAGTTTCTTTCTGGAAGCTCTGGGAAAATCTCCTTCCGATTTCCTCGGGCGTGCCATAGGCAATTCTAGGTATTATTTTCTCATACTCCAGGAATCCAGGACTAATTCTGTAAACCATTTAGCTCGAGGGGTAAATCTCCGAATCTGAAACAAATCTTAAAGTTCTAAGGTTTATTTCAATAGCTTTCTACTGTTGTTCTGAGTCTCAGATGTGGCTTGGAGAGCCAATATGTAACCATAGAGTATGATGGCATCAAGGAGAAAATAAAATTTACTTTTCGGCTATCCTGACTCCGGGACAGGAGGTCCACAGGTGATCAAATGGGGTTGTCGAGTATGAACACCTGACCTCACCAGTCCCGGTTTAGCGTTAGTCTTGCTCGGCTCCACGCTCACAAAGCCTCTGGGCAATGTCACAGGACATTCTTAATCAGTTCGATGAGCCGCTCAGAACAGACGGTAGTATTGTTGTGGCTTTCAACCGGATTAGAATTTTTGAAAAAAGTTAATTGGTACTGCTATTCGTAAATCCAACTGCAAAAATAATCGTTTAGAGTATTTCTTACCCTGCTCGGCCAATTTACCACTAATCGATTGAAAAATGAGATTATCAGAATTCAAACTCTTACTCGACAAAATGGCATTGAAATCAAGCTGAACAATGCATTCAGGTCCGAAGTAGCATTGAGAGATTCTCTTTGTCGACTTTCTCTTTCGTTAATAGTTTATAAAACGACGCACTGATAAGTTTCAGGAGCTGGATCCTGAACTACACGTATGTAGCCTTGTAATCGTGGCAACACTTGGAACATCCAGACTGGACTCGGAAAAAATGAGACACACAAAAATGATCACCAAAAATTCATTTTAAATCGCATACTTCTCAAATTTTCAGGGATTAAAAAACTATATATTAGCTTTGTTTTTGTCTAACTTATTTATTGAATTTCCTCCCCCAAGCTGAATGCTCGTACATTTCTCTTAACACTGCTCATGAGATCTTGGGCGAGGCTTTTTTCATTTTCCTTACAAAATTTCTCCCAGTTTTTCTTCAAAGCTTCATCGGTTTTGAATGTTTTTCCGCTCGGACGAAGTTCTGGAGTATTTGGTGGGTTCGCCTCCTTCGGGACCACATTAACGCCCTTCGCTTCGTACCAATCCATTACAGGCTTGGCGTAATGGCACGAAGCGAGATCCGGCCAGAACGGCGTGGGACCACGGTGAGAGCGGAGGAAGGGCAGCAAGCGCTTCTGCAAGCATTCCTCTCGATAAATCTGCCCGTTTATGGTGCTGGTTGTAACGAACGGCTTGCTGTACCGTCCGCACTCGCAGATCGCCTGCCACAACATGTACTTCTTCGCGAATTTGTCCATCTGCTGTACCGACAAAAAACTCGAGGCTGGGGATTTGTTAGGTGTCCGCCTTGATATATGTCTCGTCGTCCATGACGAGACAGCCTGGCTTGACCAGCCACTCACGGTAAAGCTTCCGCTCACTCAATTTGGCCACCGTGTTTTGCTTTTCAGTCCGGTCTGGCGCCTTCCTGACCTTAAAACACGTAGCCCATGGTCTGCTAGACGAACCACTTCGACGACGAATTGACCTTTTTGGCCACGTCTCGGGTGGAAAGGTTCGGGTTATTCTTAAAGTACTGCCTTACCTTCCGTCTCTGGGTATTTCGTGTTCGGTTTTCGGCCTCTTCCAGCGATGGTCTTTGTCTCCTGGAACATCGCGGGACACGGTGCAATGATGGATTCCAAGCCTTTTGCCGATCCATCTGTGCGACTGACCAGGATTAGCGATCACCGCGCCCAAGATTTGCTGGCGTAGCTCTTCTTGTTTTGAATGCATCTTGAAAACTACTTGACAGATAAAATATAATGTGTGCAATAAAATTTTGCACATACAAACATAACACTCTAAACAAGTATTACTCAAAATTTCATTAATTTTTACCCACGCGATAAAAAGTTACACCCAAAACAAAGTGTCGCATTTTTTCCGAGTCCAATCTTTACTAGGTGGGGTGAAAAATAGCCTCCGTGGGAAGGCTTTATCTTATTCAGTGTAGTCCCCGTTTAGCTCAAAACACTTATTCCAACGATTTTCGAACTTCTTAATCCCGTCCATAAGGTCTGCAAAATACTCCTCAGTGGCGTCTATGATTTCCTCGTGGGTGCTGATGTTTTTTATTGATGTTCGGGCCATCTTTTGATGTTTGGGAACAGATAATAGTTCAAAGGATCCAAATCGGGTGAAAACGGTGGACGCGGAAGCAATTGGAGCCGTATGTCCTTGATTTTAGCCGTGATTGTGATGCTCTGTGCCGGCGCATTGTCTTGCGAAAACAAAATTTGTTCTTCTCTTCATGTGAGGACGTTTTGCAGCGATTTCGGCCTTCAATCGCTCCAATAATGCACAATAATACTCGCTGTTGATAGTTTTATTCTTTTCGATGTAGTTCACGAAGAGTATGCCATGCCAATCCCAGAAAACCGACGCCAAAATCTTTCCGACCCATTGAGCCTCCCTAGGCCGCTTGGGAGCACTCTTGTCGACTTCTCTCATTCTGTTCATTGATGTGTTAATAGTGGATCCAGGCTTCATCAACAGTTACCGATCGACGCCAAAAGTCCTTCCGATTCCACATCAGCAAGTCTAAACACCGTTTCGAAGTGCTCTCGCGTTCGTGATTTCGGTCAGGAGTGACCATGCGTGGCCCCTAGCTGCAGGTTAACTTTTTCATATGCAGAATCTCCTCCAAAATTAAGTGTGGGCGCTCAGTACTAATCTTTGTGACATCTGATAGCTCACACACTTTCACTTTCCGGTCTTCCAACACCATTTCATGATTTTTTGTAATCTGGAGGAGCATTTGCCACACAATACTTATCCAAATTTTCTTTTGTTTCCTTCACCGTGTTGCCTGTCAAAAAATAATGTTTTATGAGAGAATGAAAATCGTTTTTATCCATATGCAACAAGATGCCAACAACGTCAACAACAATCAACTGTCAAAAGAAAACCAAGGGCAGTATCGCACTGACATTTGACGTGTATTCCATAAATATGAACGGATTACAAGGCACTTCAACCGTTTTTATCGAATATCGGCGACCGAAAGGTTACTTCCAAGTAACATTTCCAAAACCATCCAGGTTTATAAAGTTTTATTAATGTTTTATGAAAGCCGCTAGAAATGAATTTGGTTTTATTGTGGCAGTAAGAGGTGCCAATAGATTTCTGGTTTATGAGAACCTACACCTCTTCAAAACGATCTAAAAACCTTGTCTTCTAAAGTTCCTTTTACTCCTGTCGAAGGTTTTTTTTTTTTTTGACGTTATGAACTCGTAAAATGCTGTTTTGAAGTACCGTTTTAAGGCTCATTCGAATTATTTTATTATGGTCAGTTGAAAAAAGCATTTTAGAACCAATTTGCCTCCAGTAAATGCATTAAACGGCCAATGGGCATTAAGGAAAGTCACCAAAAGACCATTGTGAAGATATATTGGCTCTATGGCAAAACTGTGATTTCTTCCAATCGCCGTATTGAAATATATCAAATAATTGAAATGTGGAAAAATAAATACACGAAATTTTAAGTGTAATGCAAATAAAGAGCAGATCAGAGACCAATTTTGGCATTCTTTTAGATCTCCTTATTGAATTCCATAAATTTTCAGGAAATTTATGATAACGTTATCGAATATTTTTGTTTCAATTTTGTTTTTGTTGATGTAAACTTGCATACTCTTTGAGGCGCATTTATTCCCGTCTCTTAACGTGCCAATATTCACCATAAAATTAATTGCGCATATGATTTGGAGCATAACACGCTATAAAAAAAAGCAATTTGTTCTGGAAATTTTGCCATCGAACAAAATTTCCCGCAACGCTAGATCTTTTTTCGTTTTCTGTTAAATGAATCAGAAGAGCAGAGAATCAAACAAAGCAGAACAACATTTGGCTATTTGGCCCTATGTTGGTTTTGATGGCAGCCAATCGGTTTTTTGATGGTCCTCGAGTGGTCATAACATGTTTTCAAAATCTCTATGGTCTTGCAAATGTTTTATTAATTTGTTTTCACAACTGTCTATAGAGTGGGCCACTCTGTACAAATTTAGCATTAGCTTAGACGTTTGCACACCTTGTGGATGGAGCTACGATGAGGAATACTTCGTTGAAAACATTGCTTGCCACCATGAAACGAAACCAGTTACTGATATGTTTCTTCACGCAATAATCTCCACGAAGACACTTCTCTATCGCTCACCTGGCCACGTCCATGTAACCGTTGGTGATTGGGAGGATTTGGTAGCTACCTTCAGAAGCCACGGGGAACCCACGTAGCTCTCAGTAGATATCAAAGGAAAAAGGAAATGAATAGTCTGGGAGAATAGTAGAACAGAATGCCCTTTTTGGTGTACAGAACAATTTTTTTTTAAATGGTCGTTGGGAGCATCGAGTCTAAGAAGGTTAAGTGACGCTCCATTTCTCTTCAAAGGGTTGGGACTTATGCATTAACTTTAGTCGTAGCCACAAATGGATTATGGTTATAGCGCCATTACTCGCTCTCTGAAATGAGAAGCATGTCAGAGGATGCCCATTGTCATCTAGCGGCTGGGAATCTAGCATTAAATAATTAATATTCTAGCTTTGCACTGCTCAAGGTTAAAGTGCCATTACACACTCTCTGGAAAAAGAATATCTTAAAATGGAAATGCCTTACCCAGTTCTTCCTGCGAACTACTCCCGGAAGACTTACACTAACTTCTTCTCAACCGGTTGAAAAAATCTTCTTCTTAGCATTCTGCTATACTCGTCGATCGCAAACTCTAAAGGGTGATACGGTCAAAATTTGGTCAAGGGAAAACGTGTGTAAACCGGTGAAATCGTTTATTTAAAAAATCAAATTAAATTTCTTTTTCAAGTTCAATTAGTATAAAATTCAGGAAAAATATTCAGTTAGGCTTCCGCTTTTCCAAATCCGAATTGCCGGGCCTTACGCTGGACCCCGCCATCAGATTTTGTACAGCCACCTTGTCCACCTTCTTCGCCGCAGAAAGCCAGTTTGCCTTGAACTGCTGCTCGTCCTTAGCAGTTTTTTGGTCTTCTTTGGGTTCCGCTTGACAATAGCCCAGTATTTCTCAATTGAGCGGAGCTCTGGCGTGTTGGGAGGGTTCTTGTCCTTGGGAACCACCTGCACGTTGTTGGCGGCGTACCACTCCATGACCTTTTTACCGTAATGGCAAGATGCCAAATCCGGCCAAACAGTACGGAACAACCGTGTTTCTTCAGGAAAGGCAGCAGACGTTTATTCAAACACTCTTTCACGTAAATTTCTTGGTTGACAGTCCCGGAAGCTATGAAAATGTTGCTTTTCAAGCCACAGGTACAGATGGCTTGCTAAACCAGATATTTCTTTGCGAACTTTGACAGTTTCGTGTGCTTGAAAATATCTGCTACCTTTCCCCCTTCCTTTTGCCGTATAAAACTCCTGTCCCGGAAGCTGCTTGTAGTCGGCTTTGACGTAGGTTTCGTCGTCCATTACCACGCAGTCAAACTTCGTCAGCATCGTCGTGTACAGCCTCCGGGATCGCGCTTGGCCGTCGTATTTTGTTTATCATCGCGATTTGGAGTCACTACCTTCTTGTAAGTCGATAGTCCGTCTCGTTTTTGGCTCGATGCACGGTTGTAGACGATACACCCAGCTTATTTGCGGCATCTCGGAGAGATAGGTTAGGTTTCACTTGAAACTACCGGCAACTCTCTTTGTCGTCTCAGCGGCTTCCGGTTTTCGATTCCCCCCGATCCAGACTTCCTGGCTGTCGACAAACGTGCCCCAAACACTTTAATTACATTTGTAACAGTTGATTTGGCAACTTTTAGCGATTTTGCCAACTTTGCGTGAGAGTAGCTCGGATTTCGCGATGCGCGAGCAAAATTTTGATACGCTGCTCTTCTTGCTTGGACGGCATTTTGACAACTGAAGAGTGAATTCCAAAATCAAAATAGGAGCAACATTCTACACACACACACCTTCAAAATGAGGGGTGTTCAGGTTTTTTAAATGCAAAATTGAAAGAAATACGTCAAGTTGATATTGACCAAATTTTGACCGTATCGCCCTTTAGCTCGCCTGACGTCCGCCTACGATGCGAAATTTCAAACTTTTTATTTTCCCGAGGTAGAAACAATTTAACCACTACGAGAACTCGGCCACGTCAACTAAAACAACTTAAAAACACGAAAAACCATAAGGGAACGTCCAGTAATTACGTCACGCAAAAAGTGACTTATTTTACCCCCCCTCTGGTCACGTTTTTTGTATGGACCTTCAAATTTTATAACCCCCCCACCCCTACCACGTGACGTAATTAATAACATTTCCCAAGTTAATTTGAAATTTTCAAGGGAGCAGAAATACTTGCTGTCCTCTTCGAATAAGGCACACTTCGATCACCTATAGAGTGGGCCATTTTGTACACATTTCGGCTTTAAAGATGCATAGAGGAGGTGTTAGTGGACAAAACAGTTTTGAATGTAGTTTTATCAACAAAGCCGGGAGGAGTGCTATACGGCTGAAATAAAATTTAAATTGTTACTTGGGTTTTCATCCCACCTAGTTACCGAAACCGATTTGTGACAAGTGTGTTAGTCTCATTTTGGTATTGAGGACGACTGGAATATTCTTTAGCGTTTCTATTTTCGGCAATTCATAATTTTCTTGATGTTGAGACCTAATTTTTTACATACATTGATTGTTATGTTATGTATTCTCCGTGGGTGGAGTAACGATTATGATGTAGAAGGAGATGTTCGCTCATCACCATGACGTACCAAGAGTGCAAATTAATGTTTTTTGCTTTTCCATACGTCAATTTTTGCCTGTTGAAGTGGCGGACTTGTTCCGTGCTTCAACCTACTCCGCAGTGGGATGTTAGGCAAAAATTGACGCCTTTGGTTCGAATACCCCTGGACACATGCCCTTTTCGCTCAATTTTCCTATAAAAAAACATCTGTTCAATTTCTTATTTGCCACACACTGACGAATCTTTCAATACTTTCTCTTCATATCTATCATTCTAGCAAAAAACATAAATGTGCACTCTTGGTGCCTCATGGTGATGAGCGAACATCTCCTTCTAATGTTTTACTTCATCTAAACTTCCATTTGTTTTTATTTAGAGATTTTGACCTACACCTACGACTTTGTTTTCTATACTGAGCGAGCGTCACGAAAAGATGTCAAGTTTTTAGCGTTAATAACTTACTCGTTTCCATTAATATTTTAAAAAAATTTGCACCGATCGATCGGAAATATTTTCACGCATCCATTCCAATAAAGGACATTGTTAATTTTGGGCCACGTACTATTGAAGAAATTGCAAATGTTATTCCTTGTCCTAAAGAGCCCTCAAAGACCAATTTTGCTCCTCTAGCACAGACGTTAAAAATGAGCAATAGACGTGTTGGTTGTCTATCAGTTGATGCTTTCGCTTAAGCTCGTAACATAGTAAAATCAAACAAAAATGTTTTTGGTTTGAATTTTTCGGTTCTGAATTATCATTAAAACCTGAAATTAAGTACTTTTGTCTATGATTTTTCTTTTAGCGAAAGCAAGCTGATTAGCGTTTTTTTTCCGCTAAATCAACACTTTCTTGCACATATTTATTCATCCAGTACTAAGAAATGGTAACTTTGACGCACGAATTTCTTAAGCGGACAAGTTCACTTGGCAGCAGTGTTGAAACACGGTTCGTGGTAATAAATGAAAACGCTTAAAATATCACCTGTAAGTTCAAAAGTCGAAAGCGTCACGGAAACACGATAGAATTCGGAAGAAAATTTAACTTTAAATGTTGATATTTTAGACATCTATCAAACGATTCAAGATTGTTAAACCAATAGATTTCTACGCATTGATTCCAAAGTAGATCATCATTGAACAATTTACCACTAAAATTTACTGTAGAATAGAAAAAAATTGTAAGTGCCGAGCGTTGTCGGAAACAGCAAACCAACTTAAAACGTGCTTCCCTATCACAGATTTCCAAAATGAGGTACCACCCTAGTGCACACGGTAAAAAATCCGTGCCCGGATCCATGAACTGCAGACATGAATTCAAGAACAAGCAAAAATACACCGTAAACTGAATCACGTTATCGGGAACTAGTTCACGTTTTTGGGTAAAAATCATGAAATCGTGAACTAGTTCACGGTCCGTTTTCATTTTCTTGAACGCTTTTGTTTCTGTGCAGCAGTTCAGCATTTATGTGTAGCGCTCCTGCGATGTTTGTTGTGGCGCTTGTGTTGGAGTGTTCGTCATTGATCAACGAATACATTAGGCGTACCATAGTTATGGCATAAAAAGTATATTAATTCAAAAAATATTGAATTGTACAATCAAAATGGCTTACATTTAGTAGCATAGTCCTACGGCTTCATTTCAAACAACCCAATGTGGCTGTTGTTTTTTTTTGTAATCATTTATTCGTTTCGGCAAACATTTAGAACAAAATTTTAGTTTGACGATAGTTATTGTTATCTGCGCATACGCGCATGCCACAATTGTGACAATCCACCGATGGTTTGGTCCTTATTTCAAGGACAGAGTGAACAATGTTTCATCTTCTTCTGAACCGTTACTTCTCAAGTCTCGAAATTTTAGCAATCACTGCAGGGATACATTTTTTCTCCCCAAGATGACTGCAGCAAGTAGAGCATTTGAATGTTGCACACACAATTAAAAGAAGCTACGGGGTTCGACATTGGCTCATACAATGTGTCAAAAGGTTGGTATACCTGTTCATCACACCTACTACATCGATGTGAATTCCAAAAGTTTGCTGCTTCCGGCCTCTAATGTGATAAAAAGCAAGTTTTTTTTCTTTGCTAGCCATTTGATGTTGGTTCTCTTAAAGGGTGTCCACGATGAAATTGCCACACTATGAAATTGCTCTAACTTTTTAACCGTTGGGTAGAATTTAATGAAAATTTGGGTGGATTTAGTTCATAGTGCATTATTTACATCCTGCAAGTTTTAAAGTCCTGTGATCAAAACTCGCGGAAATGGAGTCGAAAGAACAGCTCGTGCGTGATAAAATCTTGCGCATTAATCACGAGAACAAGGATCTCTCGCATCGTTCCATCGCTAAAACGTTGGGAATCGCGAATTCCACGGTGTCGTGAGTGATTAAGCGGTTCGAGGAACGGTTGACCACCGATCGGAAGCCCAGAAGTGAAGGAAAAAGTATTCCGTACAACACCAAAATCACAACCGCGTAGTTGGGGCCTTCAACCGAAATCCGAACGCCTCCGTTCGGGATGTGGCTAAGAAGCTGCACCTAAGCCGAAGTTTTGTCCAGAAGGCCAAAACTAAGGCTGGGCTTCGAACGTTCAAGGTACAAAAGGCCCTAATCGCGGCGAGAAGCAGAACAAGTCCGCCAAAACTCGTGCCAGGAAGTTGTACCTCAACATGCTGACGAAAGTTGAATGCTGCATCATGGACGACGAAACATATGTGAAGGCCGACTTCAAACAGATCCCCGGCAACCTGTTTTTCACGGCCAAGGATAAGTTCAGCGTTCCGGAGCATGTCCGCACTCAGAATATGTCCAAATTTGCGAAGCAATTCCTGGTTTGGCAAGCCATCTGCACGTGCGGGAAGCGGAGTGCACCTTTCGTGACCCACGATGACACGTTGAACGGATAGGTGTACATAAAAGAGTGCCTCCAGAAGCGGCTGGTGTGGCAATTTTATCGTGGACACCCTTTAGAAAAGGAAAACTGAAGGATTTGCCAATTTGAACAAAACAAACGAATTATGCATCGAGATGTCCACCAAATTTTCAAACAGCCCTTTTGACCAACGACGTGGAGTTCTTTGACTGCTATACTTTTCCGTGGCCTAGTCGGTGACATCGACGCCTCCTTTGTACTTGTTGTTCTATAATGCGATCATCTATACTTTTCCCCACATAGTGTACACTACAATAACCTCTCATCGCAATGACTGTGTCTCGTTAGTGTGCGTCTATGTTAAAGATTATCGTAAGGCCCGTTCTTCAGTTGGCCCATCTTGCAGAAATATGTCGTTTGTGTTCTACGCAGCAAATGAATGATCTTAATGCTTTCTCGTGACCATGTGGCATCAGGATCCCTGAAGATTGAACCAATCAAGACCGAGGATCAGATAGCTGATATATTTAGCGATTCGTTGGAGTCTACCCGTATCAAGTTTCTGTGGACAAACCTAGTGTTGAAGTGTAGTCAACCGGTCTGAGCATCCTTATGTTTTTGAAAAAGTATTACTAACCCTAGACCTTTAGCAACCTAGTCTGTTAATTCCCAATAGACGAGATGATCATAGTTCTCACCCGTCAAGACCAGTCGTTTTTCTTTTCATGCTCCTTGAAAATCTTTCCCTATCTAGTCTAGTCCACTCAAGACATCCATTACCTAAATTGCTTAATAGTCTTCTTTGGCATTCTAAATTAAATGTACTCAGTACTTCAAGCAAATTTTCGCTTGATTTCAATTTACCCATGTAAAGATTTTATTGAAATTTTGAACGAATTTTCCTCTGGATTTAGAGAAAATTAAAATCAAATATAGTTTGCATAGTAACATCTTATCATGATTATTAGATCTTGGAACTGAGACAGATTCCATATGCATAAAGGTTCAAAAAGATGACGATTGATTGAGTGGCTTTTACCATACTTCTGATCAAAAGGATGCTGAATTTGTTCGATTATACAGTACCAATTATCCAATCAATATTTATATGGAATGATCTCACCAATCTCCTATTAGGTATTTCGTTTTATTTGCTCGTTGTTTCGCTCCACATTTTGACGGGTTCCATGCTTTATCCAGCATCATCCATCATTCGCTCAATCTTTTTATAACGAACCAGTCGATTTTTCAAATGTATTGCCGATTGACTAAATAAGTAACATGATTGAAACTTGAACATAGTTTGATTCGTGTGGGTCAATGATTATGCCAGCAGCAAGAACTTTTTCTGTACTGCTGAACACCATCCAAAATTATTCCCTTCAAGATCAATATTTCGATATGTGTGAGGTTTACTTCTGATAAACATCAATCATAGCTGTCACTCGATTAAATCACCTTCAACCCTTCTCAAGCATCACTTGCCCGCATTGGCCCGATTCCACTTGAATTTGCACATGTCACCCATATTTTTCCGGCTTTCTTCTTCACGTCACCGAAAAGAACCTGCCACCTGTCCCATCACAAAAGGGGTTCGTCACTCCAAAAGCAAATCAACTCGACAAATGTTTTATCGCTTTTTTGCATGTTTCCAATCCATCCATGGTAACACGTGTCAGACGACAGACATAATGGGGGAAAAGACCCCAGAGAGAGAGGAAAAAAAAACGAATTGCAGGATCAAGCGGTTCAGTAACCGAAATTTAATTGCCGGAAGTTGGCGAAATTTGACAAACATGTGCTCAGAAATAAAAAAGAAAACAAAAACCCTTTGACGAAAAGTGACGTCATTCAGATGGGTGCCATTTGGGTGGGAGCTGGTATTTGCATACCTTCGATTCGGTGTACAAATAAGGGTCAGACGACGAGAACGCAGAATTCCGTGCGAGCTGTTTAATGATCGAAGAAAACCGGGCAAGTGGTGCGGGAGCGGTGCGTGCTTTGCGGCATTTGCGGTTCACCGCCGGGTTTCGTGCGAAATTTGAATGAGTGCCAATTATGATTTAATTTTGGGTCGGTTTTGCTCGCTCTCTCTGAGGGTGCCAGTATATCGGGAGCTATGTGCGAGTATGGCTCAATTGCCATGGCCGGTGAAGTCAGCGCCGGATTGCTGGAAGGGGTCGTCGCATGTAAGTACCCACATTTTAACGGCTTTTATTGCGTTCGTGTGTGCGGCGGTTGCGATCATGTAAGTGGATGAAACATGCATCCATTTGAAGGTGACTTGATACGGTCGTAAAGATACGCGTCAATGTCGGTAGTTTTTATTGACCATCGTGGCGAGGGAACTGGGATGATTCATTCTGGTTGAAGACAGTCTTTTCAAGGTATTAACACTATCAATATCACGGGAATAAATCAATCAATTCATTCACGCGTAATCTTTTCATTAACCGAACGAAAATCCCTCTTGCTGCCAATCGCTAATTGCGGAAGGAACTCGTCGTCTCCGATAATGCAGCCGTTGTTTGACACAAAACTGATCATGTCACCACCGATTAGGACCGTGTGTCGTCATCCAACCGACCAACCGGAACATGTAATGTCTTCATTCATTCCGACCCGCCTTGGAATTGTTCGTTGATTCAAGATCCAAAACGTGCGCTTCGAGCAGGGATGCCATATATTTTTTTTCAAATGTCTGTGATAAAATTTTGGAATGTCTTGAAATGTCGAAAAAAATCTATTAATTTTGTTTTGAAAAATTAGACTTCTTTTAACGAAAACTCGTTGTGCCAGCGAGTGTGATTATGTAGACATATCTTCATCTATTTCTAGGATTGTATGCAATCTTGCTCTTTTTTAAATTCATATCATATTTTTTAAATGTAACATAAGTTTGAAGCATTTGCAAAGATGACAAAAATTTTCTATAATTTTTTTTTATCACTAGAACGGTTTTTTCAGTTTTGGTATTTTAAAAACAAAATTTAGTTTTTCATTTGATACGTTAAACAGAAACTGTTTTTCTGTGTCCAAAAATAATCATTAATAGTATGAATTCAAAATTTTTATTTTTAATCTATATAATAAAAATCAGTTGGGGTTTCTTTGTCTCGATTTAACTCGCGAGTGGAAGGACCGTTTGGCAAGATTTTTGCTTTGTTGGATTCGTCTTGGACAACGGAAGGTTCTTATGATGGTTTGAAACCCCTCCCTTTTCTGGAAAGGGGGCTCCTACTACTAAGTGAAGCACAAATTTCTGCATAGCTCGCAGGAATTGATCCAAGCAAGGAACCCAAATTTAGCATGCGGAAGTTTTTGGAGGCAAGCAATGTTTCTTATGGTAGTCAGAGACCCCTTCCCACTCTAGAAAGGGAGGCTCTCGTACAAATGAAACAGAAATTTCTGCATATCTCAAGAACTAATCAAGCAAATGGAACCAAATTTGGCATGTGGGGTTTTTCTGAGGAGAAAAATGTTTTTATGGTGGTTTGAGACCCCTCCCTTTCCTAGAAGGAGTGCTATCATACAAATGAAACTGTAATTTCTCCACTAACTCTAGATCTAATGAAGTACATGGAACCAAATTTGGCATGCGGGGCTTTTAAAAGGCAATAAATGTTTCTCACGATAGTTCAGAGCCCTCTTCTCTCTCTCTGTTAGGTTGGGGGGCGGTGCTCCCATACAAATGAAACAAAAGCTGCTACATATCTCGAGAGCTTATCAAGTAAATGGAGCCAAATTTGGTAGGTAGAGGTTTTTGAAGGCAAGAAATGTTTCTAAGGTAAATCGAGACCCCTCCGCCCTCTGTAAGAGGGGCTCTCATACAAATGAAACACAAATTTGTGCATAACTCGAGAACTAATCAAGCATATGGAACCCAATTTGGCATGTGGAGGTTTTTGAAGGCAAGAAATGTGTCTATTGTGGTTTGAAACTCCTTCGCTCACTGAAAAAGCGGTCTCTTTTACAAATAAAACACAATTTCAGCATAACTCGAGAACAAATCAAGCAAATGGAACCAAATTTGGTATGTGGAGGTTTTGGAGGGTAGATTTCTATATGCATAAAAATGAATTTCTGTCTGTCTGTCTGCCTGTCAGACCCTTATAGACTCGGAAATTTCTGAACCGACCAACGTGAAAATTCATATGAAGGGGTTTTTGGGGCTGGGGAAGGTTCTTATGATTGTTTGAGACCCCTACTCTCTCAGGAAGAGGAGGCTCTGATACACATGAGACACAAATTTCTTCATAACTTGAGAACTAATCAAGCAAATCGAATCAAATTTGGCATGTGGAGGGTTTTGAAAGGCAAGAATGTTTCTATGGTGGTTTAAGACCCCTCCCCTTATTGAAAAGGCAGGGGGTTCAAACAGATGAAACTCAAATTTTTATTATAATCGAAGAGCCCCGTGCGGTGGTTCGAGAACTAATCAAGCAAATGAAAACAAATTTGGCAAGTTGGGGATTTTGAAGGCAATGATTGTATGGTGGTTTGAGAAACCACCCCTCTGGAAAGGGAGGGCTGCCATACAAATAAAACACACATTTCTACCAAAAATGAGAATTATCCAGGATACTTAAACACAAAACGTGTATTTCTCGGGTAAGAAGCATGTTTTGATAGAAGAAAAAAAACTCATTCCGAAAAAAAACCATAAAAGTGTCATTGCCGAAAAAAACCATAAAATTACATTGAATTTTCCTTCATTTAGTTGCAAGCGTAGCAGTTACAAGCACGGGGTTCAGCTAGTTCATTTATAAAAAACACACACCACAACAGAAACTTATTGTTCTGAAATTCCTTTTGGATAAAAAGGATTTTTTGTAGTTAAAGTCGAGAGGCTGTTGACTTTGCGATTCTTCGATTAAACTATTCGTATTAGAAAGGTGCATTTTATATTTTTGTTGTATCGTTTACGTGTTTTTAATGGAGTATCGATGTTATTTAATGTATTATGTATTTCTACGCAGTATTTCAGTCTTGTATAAGAAATAAGTTTTTTTTGAACCCACCCACTTTGGAATTATCTGTCGATCTATTTATCAAACTGTAGCTTATTAGTGATTTTATTCGTAGTTTGATACGGAGTTACATATTTATTAAAGCTTGTATTTATGGTTTAGTTCAGAGATAGGGTTTATTGCTTCTTGGTTAAAATACTTGTATCGTTGTGTAACGAAAATATTGTGACTTACTGGCAACGGACCAATATTTCCAACCAAAATGAACGTAAATGAAAAGTTCTCTTCCTGATATGCTAACATATATGTAATTAAAAAAAATTCGTATGGAATGCAAAAATCTGGCTTGTACGTGTAAAAGGGGAGGCAATTTACGTGTAAATTCCATTGTTCTCATGAACGAGTTGATATGAAATCATATGCGATTTAATCTACAATAACGAATTTGATTTAAAAAGTCTAACGATGTGAATAAGTTTATATCGCGATGGTTAAATGACACATCGTACACAGATAGAATTTTTTCTTGACACGCGTTTTGACGTTGAATTCCAAGCAAATGGAGGCGTAAACACCGAAATTGTTTGCAATCTTTCATGCGCCATACAACAATGTTCACAATCTTTAATAAAATAGTCTGAATTCAGGTGTTATGTGGCTTGAATTCACATGAAATATCCCATTATTTTTTTATCTGTGTATATAAGTCTTTATGATTTAGCTTAAACATAAGACGATAAAGGCCACAATTATATGCGAATTGCGACTTAAAAGGTAGGAATATACAGTACCCGGCGAAAAAAAGATCCATCGAGCCGTATACTAATCAGGCATAGATATCTTTACAACTTCGTATCAGTAGCAATTTTTTTACCCGTACTGTACATATTTGGGTATCATTCATGAGGCTCAGCGCAAAAGTTTGAATATACATATTCATTTCAGCCAACTGCATGTGGTAAAAGAAATAAGCTTGTTTCACGGTATGTCAATAAAAAAGATCCACTAGGAAAAAAAATACTTTCCGTGTACATCCACTTGGCTCGTGCGTGATTGCTCAAAAAACGAATCTCAGCGCAAAGTGGCCGAAAAGTATGGTGTAAGCCGTGGTGCAGTGCAGAAAATAGTTTTAAAACACCAAAAGCTTGTAAGTGTCGCAGATCGAACAGGACGTGGACGCAATCGCAAGTCTGATCACCGCAAAGACACTATCTGAATCATCTGAGAAATTAAAAAGGATCCGTTTGTTACCATCCGTGCGCTCAGAGATAAGCTAAGCCTTTCGATATCAGATCGTACAGTTCGGCGACGCATTGCTGAGCATGGTTTGAAAAGTCATTTTGCTCGGAAACGGCCGTTCATAAGTAGGGTGAATAAGGAGAAGCGATTGCGGTTTGCAAGAAACCATATAAATAAGCCACCGGAGTTCTGGAAACGGGTTGTTTGGTCAGACGAATCAAAGTTTGAGCTGTTCAACAGAAAACGACGACTGCGAGTTTGGCGGAAAAGCGATGAAGGACTGAAGGATAAACATCTACAAGGGACCATGAAGCACGGCGGTGGAAATATCATGGTCTGGGGCTGTTTCTCATGGTTTGGAGTAGGGAATCTGGTTCTTAATCAGTGGTATTATGAAGACAGATGGGTATATAGGTATTCTGAACGAGAATATGGAAGAATCTTTGCTGCAAATGGGTCTGGAGAATAATTACATTTTTCAGCAAGAACAACGACCCAAAGCATACGACCAAGAAAACACAAGCTTTTTTCCGTGCCTGTCGGATTAAACCCTTGGAATGGCCTCCCCAGAACCCGGATTTAAACCCAATTGAAAATCTCTGGGCTATTCTCGACAATAGACTCGAAAAAATCCACGTAACAAACAAGCAAACATATTATGCGGCACTGGAGCAGGCCTGGAATGAGTTGGATCCACAACACCTAGGTTCCACAACACCTAGGAGTCGAAAGCATCCCGAAACGATTGCATTCCATCATTGAAGCGATGAGAGGTCGTATTGACTATTGAAGAGTTGATTCCTACTCTTTCGATTTTTTTATTCATACCTGAAGTGGATCTTTTTTATGTCATACATATTTTACTAAACTACAATAATTTTGTTTTTTATGTTATGCAAGGAATAAAAGTGATCGTTATTTTTGTACTGAAATGGTTCTTCTATGTTTATTTTTCAGAAACATGTATTGAAATACCCTACTTTTTCAAAAAATACGTGTTTTTCTCTAAACAATAATACATTGATCAAAGGTGGATCTTTATTTTTGCCGGTCACTGTAGCTAAACGAAGGAGAGTGAAGTTCGCCCGAAAAACTAGCGGAGTTATTCCGACGGTCGGCGATAATCTGTCGTATTTCCACTCTACGTTACAATCCCTGTGGAACGGATACCGAGAACACGGTATCAGTGATCCGTTGTCAAGTGTCGGACACAGAACCGGACCTTACCCAAAATATATAGTAGTCTTCCTTAACCCCGCTCGGTCATAGCGGAAAGGTACGCGAAGCCGGGTCGCTTGGGAAAGGGGGCTCCTAAATTGAAGGAGACGGTCAATTCCGGACGCTCTCGACGAGATATAAATCGGAAGCCTTCCGTCCAGCCGCCACTATCTCCGCAACTCTAGTTTCGGCCATATTGCGCACGGGTCTGGGTACGCCAGGCGTCGCCATCTCGGAACCGCCGCCATTTCGGAACCGCCATCACCGCTTCAAATTATCGTCGCTTCGTTCCGTCATCATCATTCCTTGGTTCGTCACCGTCATCAGAAAAAAAAAACCTGCGGAGGTATGTCCGTAGAAAGTTCTTCATGGCCATGATTAGTTAAATAATTTGTAGCTTCAGAGCAAGTTCTGTCCAACACGAGTGAAGCTTGTAAATAGAAAGTCTAAAGAGACTACGGAAATTATATAACTTGAATGGATTGGCTAAATTACTTCGTTAATTTTATCGGCAAAGGTGTTCATTTGGGGCTTCAGTAGCATATGTGCATTTGGAAGTAACGCATTTTCTGGCAGCAAAATCTCGATTGGCCGTGCCTCCGGGCAGTTCGTCGGATTCATGTCTTTCGGCACGAAACATACATTTTGACTTTTGTACCATTCTAAAGTGTCGATCGCTGGTTGTCGTTCTCCACCTGCCGAATCCAGCTTTGGTTGTCCTCACGTATGCAGATAGGAAGATCCACATCCTTCCGGAGATCCTTGAGCAACTTCAGCATCCATTGAACTTCCCGGCATGCTTCGTTCGGCCAGAGCGATGAATTCCGATTCGGTGGACGATAGTGCCACGCATGATTGTTTCCTGGAGGCCCAACTCACGACTCCGCCGCCGAGAAAAATCAGGAACCCAGAGGTTGATTTCCGGTCCCGAGTGTCTCCGGCCCAATTGGCGTCGGTACTTCCAGTCCTTCACTCGTCGCTCTAGCTTCAGCTATTTGGCAGTACAGCTGAATCCTCCTCCTTTTGCTGGTAACCAGGGTCCATCGGAATCTTTGAACCGTTCGCATCCGACTGGCCGAATCGAGCAGCTAACGGTGATGTACGCCTGCTGATTGATAAGATATCCGTCGTTATATTTAGTTACCTTGATCCCGACGAAGTGCTTTTTTCCTCTGATGAAGTGCTTGATGTCACCCAACACCGTCCGTTTGTAGCATCGTTGAAGGTGGGCAACTGTCTCGGCGAATTCTGCCTCACTGGAACGAGGCTACAAGGATGTCGTCCACATAGATAATGATGAACGATTGCTGGCCATTTCTTGTCCGAGCGTAGAGGCATGCGTCGGCCGATGATTGCACGAATTCAGCTTGCTTGAACGCGCCGTCAATCATTTTGTTCCAGACTCGTGCCGCTTGTTTGAGCCCGTACAGACTTCGCTTGAGACGGCACACACCGGCTGGGTTCCCGGGCTGCTTCATAAATACTTCTTCAACGAACCATACAAGTACGCAGTCTTGATGTCCACATGCTTGATGTAGAGCTTTCGTTCAGCTGCCACGGTCAGCAATGCGCGGAAAGTGACTTGCCTAGCCACCGGCGCAAAGACCTCGTCAAAATCTGCTCCGTACTTTTGCGAGTACCCTTGGGCTACTAACCTGGCTTTATACCTCACGACGTTGCCGGGCTCGTCCTCCTTGCGTTCGAAGACCCTCTTGCAGCCTACCTTCTTTCGAGCTTCGTGATCTCCCAGGTATCGTTTTCCATCAAGGAACGAAATTCGTCGTCCATGAGCTGCCTGCCTGAACACGCTCTCCTGCAGGTTTATCTCCAAACTTGGTACAAAAAGCACGTTGCTAAGGGTATCCGTGGTCGTTTTCCGTTGTCATGGTAACACAACAACCGTCCAGAACCGACACCTTCCCTTTGCGATTTCCATCGACCAGGCTGACCGATTTCACGGGGCCTATGACGATTTCGTTGATAAATTCTTGCTCGCCGCCGAAAAGTTCCCGAGTCAACAATTCATTTACCAGAGTCAGCTTGCGCTCCAGCCATCAGAGCGAACGTCAACGGATTTCTCTTCTTCACTGCGAGCAGCGTTTGCTTTCGGCGATCGACCTTTTCCGCTTCCGTCTCCTTGGCGTACAGTTTGCATTCCTTCTGCTTGTGGCCACTTTTCTTGCAGAAATTGCACGCAACAACGGCTTCTTCTTCTTCTAACGGAAGTCGCTGGTTTTCAGCTTGTGCACGATACTTTTCATTGTTCGGAGTACAACCGCACATGTTGATAGGTAACACAAAACTGAGCACTTTGTTGCTGCTATGTCATTCGAAATGTGCAAACAAAAAACGCAGCCAAAACATGTTGAAATATTTCATTATATTCAAAGTGACCGTTAAAATAAAGGGAAAACACGAAATTATTGCGACACCGAAAATGTCACGCAAATTTTCTTATAATGTTTAGAATCAAATCAAACTTTTAAGGGTAGTTTTATACATATATTTACTTCAAAAATCAAAAAGAAAAGTTAATCGATGGAGCCTTGAGTGTAAAATTGATCGCATTTTCACTTGATGCCCTCCATCAAAGTCTTTACAGTGTCATCCGGTACCAGTTTCTCCAGTTTTTTCCATTTCCTCAACATGTCCTTCTCGTCTTTGACTGTCTTCTTGCTCTTGTTCCCGCTTCATCATTGCTCAGTACTGCTCCACCGGGCGCAGCTCCGGACAGTTTGGCGGATTCATGTCCTTTGGAACAAAATGGACAGAATTGGCTCTCATACCACTCCAGGACACTTTTAGAATAGTGGCGTGATGCCAAATCTCGCCAAAATAGCGGAGCTTCGTCGTGCTGCTGCAAGAACGGCAAAGGCGCTTCTCGAGGCACTCAGATTTTTGAATCTCGCCATTTACTGTGCCCTTTGTCACGAAAGGCTCACTCCTCAGTCCGCAAGAGCAGATGGCCTGCCAAATGAGATATTTTCTTCTTCTTAAATTTGTCGTCCACATAGAACTTGCTCTTGCCGGTGAAAAACTCCAACCCCAACATTTTTCCCAACTGCCGGTGCGACAGGTCAGGAAATTCAGGTGTATGGAAAGAATTTGTTCTCTCGACTCGCGTTGGTTCACCTCCATTTTCGTTGAATCGAAAAACACGAGTTTGAGTTCAAGTTTGACAGCATGTAAACAATACACATCAATGAGAAAGTGTGCAAAAATTTGGTTGATTTCTACCCAGTGGTAAAAAAGTTATGCCCTGTTGAATGTGTCGCCAATAATTTCGTGTTCGCCCTGGAAGGTGTGCTTATACTTTCTGGGACAGTCGTTAACTCTTCCACGCGTAATCTTTTCCTTAATCGAACGAAAATCCCCTCTT
>JASCZW010010135.1:0-38386 GCA_034211315.2 Aedes japonicus | reverse complement strand
CGCTGAACAATTACATGCTTTAATTAATATAGATATATATATCATATTATAAGCTGTGATGTGAGCAATACTATAACACACAATATCTTTCGACTCTGACAACAATAGACAACCTACTCAATCAAGAGGGGAATTTTAAAGTTTTTAAGGATTCTCGACGATTGGACTTTTATCCCGAGCAGGAATAACACAAACAAGTTCACAAAATAAGGCACATCTCTCATGATTGTAAAACACACAAACACCACACACATTTGGGTATAACGTATGAGCATCCTCAATCTACCTATAGCTACTAGACCTACAGCGATTGCTGCTTTTCCAGTCAGTGGCGCGTGGTGCCACTGAAAGAGACTATAAGTCGCAGACGAAGCCGGCCTATCTATCTGAAGATAAGTTTCCTTTAA
Organism: Aedes japonicus; assembly: GCA_034211315.2. Lineage (NCBI taxonomy): Eukaryota > Metazoa > Arthropoda > Insecta > Diptera > Culicidae > Aedes > Aedes japonicus. The sequence goes on along the minus strand of JASCZW010010135.1, from coordinate 37,979 downwards.
GTCGAGAATTGTAACGGGAATTTGTTCACGTTGACTTGTGATAATAATATAGCCTCATGCAAAAAATGACGAAAAAATGTCGATGTTTCTGTTGGGTTTACATACCTACAACCACGCACTGACAGTGAAACTAACCATGCGGCACCAATCACTGCGTAACCCATCATGTCGAACGAGCTGCCCGTACATGGCTCTATCAGTCGAACTCTGGCCGTGATGTCAAAAACGGTGGCGGCAACTCCGTTCAGAAGTCCTCCTGCTGTCTCATAGAAGCGGTACCCTGCCCGCCGTCGACAACGGACATCGTGCGGCGCTGTGCGGACGCCATTCGTTCTCTGCAACATCTTGGCACTGTCAGACAACAATCAATGAAGCATCGAAAGATGGCCCGGTTTCAGGAGCGAGCCTGGCGACCGCTAAGCCTACAAGAAGCTCCAAAGGATGCTTGCAAGAGGAAGACGGAGGAAGAGTGGCTTTATCGCTGCATGTGCTTGAAGTCCGCGGTCGAGTTCAATGCACGGCCAAACCCCTGGCTGAAAAAGTACCTGGCGCGAACGCGGACGCCTACATGTCAGGAAGCAGGAAGTCGCGTACACTGACGTTCCCAGAGCTGCAGGCATGGACCATAAAATAATCCTAGACCTGTGTGAGCTTAGTCTGTAGTTGGAATACCTAGCGATAGCCAGAAATGAGAAGAAAAATTAGTATTTTTCCGTTTAGTTCAAACTGTAGCTCTCGTTTTTCAGTCGACACTGGAGAAGTCTGTTCGCGTATCAGGTCGAGGTGGTTTGAGATTTAAGATGGAAAATATCCACAATCTGTCTGGCTCATGTTTCTCAATGTTGAATATGGATGATCAACTCGATTTTCTCAAATGCGAATCATGATGTCGGCGGTATGGAGATGGACGACGAGACCTATCCTCTTATCCTGGATGGCAACGACTGGCAGAGCACTTCGTACATTTACTTCCCCATGAAGGTATGTTGAGCGAAGAAGATGAGAGTTCTACTCACACCAAGTTCCCCCAAGAAGGTGCTGCTGGCGGCTGACAATCGGCGTGGAGGGGACCTCAAGGCCGCATCTGTACCTTCTCTCCGGACTGGCCGTGAAAGGGGACATTTATGGTACAGAAATAATTTAAAAAATGTATTGTGATATCAGAGCATTGACATTTTGTGGATTGACTCACGACGAAACTGCAGCGTGCATGACATGACAGCAGTTCTAACAAAAGCCGAGCGACTTTATGCATACAACATTATCGTCAATGTATCTGGATTTTCCCAGAACGTGTACATGATTCATGATGCAAAGTTTTATGTTTTGTGGCGTTCAACTTATGTGCATGATATTGAACGAATAGGTAACACTGCTTTTAACCTGAGGCTGTGTACGATAACCAGAGATCTACTGGCCTGCTACTGTTCTCACCGTCTCTCCGAATGCCGAAATCTAATTCCACATGATCCTCTGTTCAATTTCTACAGGATCTTGTACGTCTTGAATTTATTAAATCAATGGTCTGTCACAACTGTAAAAAAAAAATTATCAAAGAGACCTTGTTTGTTAAAGGGGCTGTACCTGTAATCTTGTTATCTAAATCTTTACATACATACCTTAGTGCAGCAGGCTGCAGCAAAATCAAAATTGCGTATTGAGAACGTATGAAAGCAACTCTGTTAGGGGACCACGGCGTTGTCTGCCATTGACTCCATCTCTTTGGGTGATTTTTCAGTACCATTGAAAGTTATCCGGGGAATACGTTAATAACAAAAACTAAACCCGTCATTTTTGTTCTACACAGGAGATGTTGATGTCATCGCTGGAACAAGTTAATGACGGCATTGGCTGCCGGCACGTGTCACTTCTTCTTTTCTCCAATTCGATGATCGTTCACTTATGAGAAGCCCCATCCACTCCCGAAGGAATCTACCACCATCTCTCAGGATTTATTTTTGTTTTGCCTCTCCAAATTTGCGTGTTATTGCGGCCACTGTTTACTGCGAAGGTTTAATGTGAGCTTCCAGCGCTAGCTACGTTTCTGCCAACGTGGAAGAGACGCCATAGTGATACGTCCTCTTCTCCGGTGTGAAGTGTATCATGACGCGAACTCCACTAACTACTTATTTGCGTCCTACTGTTTTGCCGTGACTGTGGCGAGACACAGCAACAACTAGCAGCAGAAGCAACTGGAAAAGTGGAAAACTCGATACGTTGACTTGTTTTGGTGTCGTGAAGTGTTCCAACTACGTCATAACGCACTCTTCTGTGCGCGCGTTATTGAACATCGACGTTTGCTGCCTGATACGTAAAACTACAGTGAGATCCGGTGTTGGCATCTGGCAATCCCTGATGGGCACTATTCGTCGATCTTCGCGTAATGTTGATAAGCGGATAAAAACATATTGGGTGATTTCTCTATCGCTGCCATTCGAGATGATCCAGAGAACGCGATTGAGGACAAGCAGCTTGGTTGAGATGTCATTTGCCTCACAGCAAGTCGACGAGTGATTGGCAAACCTTCAACGGGTAGATCCGTGATCAAATGGCGATTTTCTCTTCGCCGATGGGATGGTAAGTGTTCTTTGAACTTTCAACACCGTGCATCCTCCCTCAATGCACCACACGAAGGGCTTGCCTTTTCATTTTTCCCGCATCGGTCGGTCCAGCAACAACGACAGGTGCCCTCGTCGATGAGTCAGACTCTTTCCAGTACGATGGTATGTATTTCAAATCACCCCCTCGAGGTCGTATCTGTCACAGCGTGGACTGCGGCTCTGCTTTCAGAAGTATCGATCTGTTCATGTTGGCGCTTACTTTATGTGCGGTTTCTACCGATAATGGTGGCGAACTTCACCTGTTTGAAGACCGCCAATCCCTTTTTCTGGTGTTTCGAATCGTCTTTAGTTTCAAGACTAAGCACTTGGTTTGGTGATCCAATTCATAAGATTCCCACCTGTTTATCACCTGTCCTCTTCGAAGTGCAGCGTTACGATAATAGCCATAAACAATTACTTCAGCCATTATGAGATGACACCCTAGGACTTAAGTATCTTATGAACAAACTTCGTTGGATTTAGAAGCATGGTCTGAAATATCACAATAACTAAAATTGAGGATGGTCTTGAATAATATACTGTAGTAGTCTGGCCAGGAGGAAGATTAACGGAGAGACAAATTTCCGCTCAGAACCGCGTCGGAGTATCAGTCAGTTGTACTCGTCGTATTTACCAGTTAATTCGAGCAGAACTGCGACACGACAGACCGACCATGTGTGCTCTCATATCTAGTGTAAGTTCGTTGTAGTTCCAAGCTAGATGAACATAGTAAATTAGTTGCAGATAGTAGATTGAGGTTAGTTGCTGGCGGTGCACAGTGGCTCCCCCATAGGTCATTTATACAAAATAATGACTTCGAGGAATATTTTTTTCTACCTCACCATGGCTTCGTATATGATAAATAAAGGGTGTTCCAATCAAAATTTGGTCAAAAAGTAATGTGTGTGAGTCGGTCCAAAGTTTTTATTAACAAGTCAAATTCTTTTCTTTTTTCAAGTTCAGTTAATACAGAATACAGGAGAAATATTCAGCTAAGCTTCCACTTATTTGCCGCAGAACGCCAGTTTGACTTGACCTGTTTCATGCTCACAACATATTTTTGAGTCTTCTTAAGGTTCCGCTTCACGATGGCCCAATATTGTTCGATTGGGCAGAGTTCTGGCGTGTTGGAAAGGTTCTTGTCCTTGGGCACCACTTGAACGTTGTCGGCAGCATACCACTTGAACGTTGTTGGCATGATGGCAAATCCGGCCAAAATATAACGGAACAATTGTGTTGCTTCAGCAAAGGCAGTAGACGTTTTTGTAGGCGGGTTTCGGTCGCAATGTAAACGTTGCTCTCCAAGCCATTGGTACAGATGGTCTGCTACACCAGATATTTCTTCGCGAAAATTGACAGTTTAATGTGCTTGAAAATATCTGCCACCTTTCTCCGTCCTGTATCCGTATTGAATTGCTGTCCAGGAAGCTGTTTAAAGTCTGCCTTGACGTAAGTTTCATTATCCTGTAACACGCAATCAAACTTCGTCAGCATATTCGAGTACAACTTTCGCGATCGTGCTTTGGCTGACGTGTTTTGTTTATCGTCGTGATTTGGAGTCACCACTTTCTTGTAAGTTGACAGTCCAGCTCGTTTTTTAGCTCTATCCACGGTTGAAGGCGCCACTCCCAGCTTCTTTGCGACATTTCGGACGGAGAGGCTGGGGTTCCGCTCGAAACAACTGGCAACTCTTTTTGCCGTTTCTGTGGCTTCCGGCTTCTGATTTCTCCCTGATCCAGCTTTCCTGGCTTTCGACAAACGTTCACCGAACACTTTTAATACGTTGGTAACAGTTGATTTAGCCACATTCAACAATTTCGCCATCTTGGCGTGAGAATAGTTTGGATTTTGGCAATACACGTGCAAAATTTTAATGCGTTGCTTCTCTTCCTTTGATGACATTTTGATAACTGAAGTGCTAATCTCAAAATCAAAATAGAAACATGATGCTACACGCACACATCTTTAAAATGAGGGTGTGCTAAATTTGTAAATGCACGATGAAAGGAATTCGTCAAGTTTAAGTCAACCATATTTTGATCGAGACACCCTTTAGTTCAATGTTCGATACTTGATTATAACGATTTTGATTGGAATTTTGTGAAATCGGGTGGTATATGTGAGTGTTATTTGTGTTCAAAACTCTACAATTTTTTATAATATCTAGCATTTATTTATTTGTCAGTAAAACTTTTTGAATCAACAGTGTGAATGTTTTTATGGATGTTGTTCTTCAATAACATCCATCTTGTTTTTAAATAGTTTGTTAACTACGGTGTCGATATCCACAATTTTGATCAGTAGGACTGCACTCAAGATAGTGTCTTTTGACGAAATAAAAACGAATATTAGTAATTTTCCGGCATATGCAAAAACAACTCCCCCCTCGATTCACCCAACCGGATTTGTTTATTGGTTCACACAGGGTAGAGTTTCTAATGAAAATCTTAAATTAGCGGTCGTCACGAAAAATCGTTATAAATTAAACGCTTATAGCTTAATTAATATTAGGTCGCTTTTTGAGATAAGGGTATGAAGTCACATTTGTTGTTTAACATTGCATTGGATGGTGAGATTCGAAGAGCTGGGATAGACACGACTGGCACGATGTTCAGAAAGTCTGTCTAACTATTTAGCTTCGCCGACGACGTTGATATCGTAGCACGTAACTTTGAGACGATGCACAGTGGGAAAAAACAGACCCAAATTCCCACAGATGAGACGCCGCTGGATCGGCTGCTTGAAATATATCATTTCTTATGGGAAATTTTCCAAAATATTGAATGGTGCCATTTTCAGCCTTCGCCGAGCCCAGGAAATGGTCCATTTTATCCCATTTACCCCTAAAAATGTGTCTTTTTGAGTTGACATCAATGTTACTACAATCGCCGCTAAATGGTTTGCCCGCATAGAATCCTATTTCATATTTAAAACTCTGGAAAATCGAATGGTGCAAGTTTCATTCAGTTCCGAGCTAGACAAGTGGCTTATTTTACCCAATTTCCCGATTAATTTGAGATTTTCTTGTTCGTACCCTTTCAGTTACAATCGCTGCCAAAGTTTATGGCTGAAAACAGCTTATCTTACGTGAAAAAGTCTGAGAAATAACACCATTCTTATTTTTGTTTAGTTACAGAATCGGAAAACTGTCCATTTTGCCCCATTTAACCCTATCCTTGTGTGTTTTGAAGATTTTATTCATATATCTACAATCGCCGCTGAATTTTCTACATGAAAAAGACCATGTCGTACGTGAAAAACACTGAAGAATTGAATGGTGCCATTTTCAGCCTGCGCCAAGCCCAGGAAATGGTCCATTTTACCCCATTTACCCCTAAAAATGTGTTTTTTTTTTAGTTGGCATTAATTTTACTACAATCGCCCCTAAATGGTTTGCCCGCATAGAATCCTATTCCTGAGGAATCGAATGCTGGAATTTTCATTCAGTTCCGAGCTCGAAAAGTGGCTTATTTTACCCAATTTCCCCATTAATTTGAGATTCTGAAGGTTGAAGCTGGTAGCATTGGGTTTGTGATTAATGCGTCGAAAATATAATACATGAAAGAAAGAGGCTCGCGAGAAGACAGTGTTAGCCTCCTACCACGAGTTCAGATCGACAGTGACGAAATCGAGGTAGTAAACGAATTCATGTATCTGGGCTCATTTCTGACCGCCAATAACGACACCAGGAGAAAAATACAAAGGCACATTATAGATGGCAATCGTGCCGGCTTTGGACTCCAGAGGACGCTTAGATCGAATAAAGTTCGCCGAACTACAAACTAGACTATCTACAAGACATTAATTAGACCGGTAGTTCTTTACAGCCACGTAACATGGACATTGCTAGTGGAGGACCAACACGCCCTTGGCGTCTTTGAACGGAAGGTGCTGCGTACGCCAGCCTCGCTGTCTGTGGAGGGTCCGCAGGTCGCTTTCTGCCTGATCCGATCCACCTTGCTCGTTGCGCGCCTCTTCTTCTTGTAACTGTCGGTCCGTTTTCGAGAACCATTTTCACATGGCTGTCATCCGACATTCTTGCGACATGTCCAGCCCATCGTAGTCGACCGATTTTTGCGATGTGTTAAGATGGAAGGTTCTCCCAGGAACTGATGAAATTCGTGGTTCATTCGTCTCATCCACGTTCCGTCTTCCATCTGCACTCCACCGTAGATGATACGCAGCACCATCCATTCAAAGACTCCAAGGCCGCGTTTGTCCTCCACTAGCAATGCCCATGTTTTGTGGCCGTAGAGAACTACCGGTCTATTTTATGTCTTGTAGATGGTCAACTTTGTGGTTTGACGAACTTTGTTCGATCGAAGCGTCCTTCGAGAGTCCAAAGTAGGCACGATAGCCAGCCATAATGCCCTTTGTTATCTGCTGGTGTCGTTATCGGTGGTCACTAATGAGCCCAGATACATGAATTCGTCTACTACCTCGGTGTAAGAAGAGTGAGTTAGACGCAAATATCATGCTTCTTATCGGAAGGCTTCCGATACATCGGCGACGGCCGGTTTGATTTTGACGAGTGCCGACTGCAGCAGCTGCGAGTCCAGCAGGACATAGCTGATATCTAGGGCATTGAGGAGAGCTGGTTTGCAAAGAAACAAATAATTTATTTCTACCAAATTTTGAAGGCAATATCCAATATCCTGTTTTATTTTAATTTGTAGATTTTGTTTTGTGTTGTTTTTCGTTATGCTTGCCTCTTTTCAGTCAAATTGGAGCGATCCATTGCTTTTTGGCGGAAAGTGCTATATATTTTCAGCGTATCTTTAACTAAAACGAACCTTGCTGCTAACTTTTTCCGAACTATCCAACATCCCAGTGATTTTTCGTGGAAGTGAAGCGAGAATCCTGTCAACACATTTCTTGATATTTCCTACTTGACCAGCCTTTGAGCACGGCCGGCACCAGTATAGCTTTATAATGGGTAATTAGTTTTTGAACATTGAAGATGTATGTTAGTACCAAACATCATCTGTTTGTTTTTTTGTGTAAATACAGCTGATCTGTAACGGAATTGCATCCGTGGGCGGTCAATCATGCTCATGCTCCGTTTAACTTTTGGATGTAGCCACACACACACACACACACACACACACACACACACACACACACACACACACACACACACACACTCACACACACACACTAATAACTTAGAATTTCATGGAAAGATATAACACTGAATAAAATACATTAAGAATAGATCCATTCGATGGCATTCAATATATTCACGTCAACAAGGAGTCCTACGTAAACATTGCAGTTATGTCACTGACATTACTCATCCATAACCCACCCAGTTTTTCGAGTACAACCTTTACGAGTAAAGATTGCTTCAGATAGAATTGGAACAAAAACAATTGCCTGTATTTCAGTTATTTATTATTGAATTCAAGATCTTTTTATACAAATGTAGTGTTTTCTTCATACTTTTAGAAAGAAAATACGGATAAAATAATTCATCAAGGTTTCGAAGGAATTCTCGAATGTTTCCTGTAACACGGCTCATTAGGCAGCGCACACCTTCTTCGTCCATCGTTTTAGATATCTTATTCCACCAGGTCTTCATCTGATTGATGTCTTTGACAACCTTTCCCTTTGCCTTGAGTCTCCTCTTCATGATTGCCCAGTATTTCTCGATAGGGCGGAACTGGGGAGCAGTTGGAGTGGGTTAAGATTTTTCGGAACAACCTGGACCCCTTTCTCTGCATACCATTCTTGAACGACTTTGCTGTAATGACAGCTTTCCAAATCTGGCCAAAACATTACGGGATGGTCGTGGGATCAAATGAATGGCAAAATTCGTTTTTGGAGACACTCTTTTGGTATGGTTCCGACGTCATTGTCTTATTTGTAACGAAAACTTTCGTTTTTGCCACAGCTGCAAATGCCCTGCCAAATCATGAATTTTCGTGCAAATTTGTCGGCAAAAACAAGTTTAAATTTGGCTGGAACATCCCCCGAGCCGTTGCCAAGTAAAATTTTTGACCTGGGATTTGCCCGAAGTCAGCCTTGACATAGGTTTCATCGTCCATCAGAAGACACCCGACGAACTTGGTCAGCACCTGGTCGTATAGCTTCCGAGCACGGATTTTGGCCACACTATTCTGTTTTATGGTCCGATTTGGCTGTTTGCTAGCTCAATACGACTTGACAGTTCCACTCCGACGATTGGTTTGAGGCTTCTGAATCGTCGTCAATGTTTCCTTATACCGTTTCATAACGCGCCATACGGTATTTCTGGGCAATTTCAGCTGTTTAGCTAGCCTAGATGCAGACCACAATGGATTTTCCAAATAACTGTGCACAATTTTTTCCCTTCTTTCGGCTTCCATGTTGATTGTTTACAAATTACAGTCGATTTGCGGAATGTCAAAAATTCCCAACACGTGGGTGCCAAGAGCTTCCAAATCCGTCCACCAGGAGCGCCACAAATGAACAAAAGTTTGTTCCAATTCTAAATGAAGCAAGCCTTAACTTAATTTGAGCGAAATGCTAAACAGAGGTTACTTCGGAAGCAACGTTCCTTCAATAATCAACAGGCTTTCAAACTTGCAAGTGAATGCTAGTCTATATTAATCACATGTTATGCGTGTACAATTTGGCTTGCGCAAAGATCCAAAAAGTTTCTGGAGTTTTGTGAATTTTCTTCCATCCCGTCAAATGTACTTCTAGACGAATCATAATCATCATCAGCTGAAGAATCATGCGAATTGTTTGTCAAGCATTTCACGTCTGTGTTCTCCGCTGGTCTCACATCTCAACAAGAAGCTGAACTGGCAACTTCTAATTTACCTGCTGATGTTTTTGACATGGACGCCTTTTCCATCACTTCGGACATGATCATTGCTGCTTTTAGGAAACTAAAAAGAGTTCGTATTTGCCCGGGCCTGATGGTGTACCGGCTGTTATTTTTAGTCGCTGTGTTGCTTCCTTAGCGACTCCTCCTGGCCACATCTTCAACAAATCGTTTGAGCAGCAGAAGTTCCCCGCTGTTTGAAAACAATCTTTTATGTTCCCCGTATTCAAAAAAGGAGATAAAAGAAATGTGAAGAGCTACAGAGGAATAACCAGTCTATCTGCGGAATGGAAGCATTTCGCAATAGTCATTAGTAATGTCATTTTTGGCAGTGCCAAACGATACATTTTAGACAATCAACATGGATTTATGCCAGGCCGTTCGAACTACGTACTCAAATACGGAAACGATTTGAAAATCTACCTGTTGGTGAGGTCTATTGACGACTGCTACCGGCTTCAGGAGTTCCTGGACATGTTTTCGACCTGGTGTAAGAGGAATCAAGTCGTGATAAGCATTACTAAATGTGTTACTCACTGTAAATCACGTTTTACCGATCAATACGTCCCATCACTTTTGATTACCAAATTGATTGGTATGTCCTTGAGCGCGTTCAACAGGTCAGTGATTTGGGTGTGACACTGGGCGAAAAATTTACATTTAACCAGCGCATCAGCACCATCATCGAAAAAGCTTCACGACAGTTGGGATTCATCACTAAAATCTCCCGTGATTTCACGGATCCTCACTGCCCCAAAGCACTCTACTGTGCACTTGTACAACCGGTTCTTGAACATGCTGCGGTGATTTGGACTCCGGATCAACTATCATGTGACCTCAGAATTGAACGTGTTCAACGTAGTTTTATACGCATTGCACTCAGAAGCCTACCCTGACGTGATACTTAAGTTCTCCCTCCGTATCCCGACCGATGCCGGCTTCTAGGACTCGACAATATTCAAAATATTGATCAAACTACCCTTATCGCAAAGATAGTGAACGGTGATATTGACGCACCTGCAATTCTGTCTTTCATCTGTCTTTCGAGTGGGAAGACAATTTAAATCGTCATCTCTTCTGCTGACCAGATTCCATCGGACTTCTTACGGTTTCAATGAGCCACTGTGTTCGCAACTTTTCGTTGGTTGACGACCTCCTCAACTTTGGAGAATCTTCTAGATCTTTTATAATAGAATAACTGTGCCGAGACTGCTACAATCTAAAAGGTGACCACAAATAAACTGTATCTCTTTAAATTCGTCCTCAAAAAACAAATCTAAACCGATTGTCACAAATTATTCAGGGAATAAAAAACAATGTATAATCTTGGTTCAAGTTTTTTATTTCACTGTATTTCTTTACCAAATCCAAAAGTCCAAACTTTCTTCTGAATACCACGCATAATATTTTGTACAACGCTTGAACCGACATTTTTTTCCACTTTCAACCATGACTTCAACATTTTCTGTTCTGTAGTGACAACTTTAGGATGCTAACGGAGTTCGTGCTTCATTATAGCCCAATATTTTTCAATTGGCCGCAACTCTGGAGAGCTTGGGGGATTAAGATCCTTCGGCACGAAATTGATACCATTCGTCTTGAACCAATCTGGAATATCCTTGGAGTGGTGACAAGAGGCTAGGTCCGACCAAAAAATTGTAGGAACGTTGTGTGTTTTGAGAAATGAAAGAAGTCGGTTTTTCAGGCATTCATTCCTGTATACTTGACCATTTACAGTTGAAGTTGTTATGAAAGGCTTGCTCCGTTTACCACACGAACAAATCTCCTGCCAAATATTATTTTTTCGGGAACTTTGACACTTGTTGATTCTTGAGAGACTCTGGAACATCGCAATGACATTTATATAAGGTCTGGCCCACTAGCCACAACAATATTAGTGAAATGAGCAAAATTCCAATACCACTGCACTCCTTGCGCACGCTACACAAAAGCTCGGCAAGTACAACGTCATACTATTTATTTTGATTCATTCTACTCCGTGATTGTATATTGTATGCGCTTATAAAACTTAATTTTTCAACCGATTCGAGTCTACTGATGATGAAAAATTGGCTCTATACTGCTTCGATTGTCAAGTCCAAGCGTTTGAAAGTTTTTGTTGCAAAAAATCAATTTCCTAAGTTAAATTCACTGTAAATGATCCATGTTATCGGGAGGAAATTCTTCTACTCAATAAATGAAATTGTATCATGATTCTTTCCACAAATCAGCATTTGTTTGAACAGATTTTTTAATCTGTACCTATGCCCGCCAAAAGAAAGTTCAATAGTATTACGTCATCACTCGTTGCACAGTGGGCAAGAACTGATGAAAACTAAGGAAAAAATCTGTAACTTTTGTCGCTTTTAAGCGCGGCTTGTAAACAAGGCCATTTCCGCTTGGAAATTGTCTGGGAAATCGAATGGAACTGGTTTCAATCACCGCACGGATATGGTTGTGGAGTTATAGAGCTTACTTTACCCCACTTCCCCTTATATTCTTGAATAATTTAAAGATATCTTTGCATGGAGTCGCTCAAGACCAACAAAATAGTGATAACCCCATGTGAAATTTTCTGGAAAATCGAATAGAAGCTGTTTTACTAACCTCACGGCTCTGTGAACGAAGATATGGCTGGCTTTACCCCACTTCCCCTAGTATTCTTGAATAGTTTATAGATATCTTTGCTCGAAACTGCTCAAAATCAACAAAATAGTGCTAATCTCATGTACGAATCAAAAATTTTCCTTGAAAAAATCGAATAAAAGGTTTGTTCAACTAACTGCACCGTCATCGACTTTGTGAACAGTAGATAGTGGTCTGAGATTTTAATTTCCCCATCTTCCCACATTTTATATTAATGAATAATTTATAGATATCTTTGCTCGAAGTCGTTCAAGATCAACAAAATATGACTAGTCCTATGCAAAATTTTCTGAAAAATTGAATACAGGCTGTTTAAACCACCGCACGGCTCTGTGAAAAGAGATATGACTGATTTTACCCCACTTCCCGTTGTATTCTTGAATAGTTTATAGATATCTTTGCTCGGAGTCGTCCAAGATCAACAAAATATGACTAGTCCTATGCAAAATTTTCTGGAAAATCGAATACAGGCTGTTTCAACCACCGCACGGCTCTGTGAAGGATATGACTGATTTACCCACTCCCTTGTAATGAAAGTTATAGATATCTTTGCTGAGTCGTTCAGATCAACAAATATGACTAGTCCTATGCAAAATTTTCTGAAAATCGAATACAGCTTTCAACCACCGCACGTGTAAAGAGATATTAATTTTACCCACTTCCCTTGATTATTCAATATTATAGATATCCTTCAAGAAAATTGAAATTTCATTGATTTACGAATACTTTGATTAACATAAGTTCCCATCTCTTTAATATAGCTTTTATATTTATTTTCTTTATCTCATCGTCTTTCTCATTACCACCTTAGTAAACATCGTCACTATCGTCGGTGTAGTAGGTAACTATTAATTACTTCTATTATCATCGCTACTGTCATCATTGCCATCAACATTATCGCTACTGCTCTTGTCACTATCACTGGAATAGCCATCTGAGCAAATCTTCACACTGGAAGACATGCTTGGAAGCTCACCTGCATCAATGGCCACATATCGATTCATTAGAGCTTCGAAACGTTCATCCTTATATTTCCTGCATTTAACTCCAAGACCGCTTGTGTAAGCTACATACGACATTTTGGGGTCTGACCATGCTAAAGCTACACGCATCATATCCGTCAAATTATCCACTGCGGAAGTCTTTCTTGAAAGATGCGTTCGAGAAACTTATGCCTTTTATGGCACCTTTCACCGGCCTGCTCGTCTTTACAGTTTAACGAGAATGGCTGAAAAATTAAACGGAACTGGTTCATTTAGCATCAATGAAATTTTGTTGAATGAGAAGGTTTACCAGAATTGCAACGACCTCCGGCAGGTGTTTATACTTATGGATGCTTGGTGGGAGCCGTTTCACAAATGGAAATTCATCCATAATTTGTACTTCTATACGTTCGTACAGCTGTCTCAACTTCTCAGGATCCAATTTCCTTGATGATAGTGCCAATCGAGATATCAAACGTAAATTCGTTACAAGCTCATACATTGATGTTGAGAACCTTCGCAAATACCTCAGGTTGATCAAGGAGTCTCCGTGCCATATTCCCGGTATTCGAACTTCCACTTCCTCCAATTTTCGATCGATTAATGCTGAGGTTGAAATGTTTTGCAAGTTGATTACCTTGACGTCTAGCTTCAGCTACAACTTTCAGAAAATTTCAGGAAATTTCACATAGAACTTGTCATATTTTGTTGATCTTGAGACACTCCGAGTAAAGATACCTATAAACTATTCATTAATACAAAGGGGAAGTGGGGTAAAATGAGCCATATCTCTTTTCACAGAGCCGTGTAGTGGTTGAAACAGCTTGTATTCGATATTCCAGAAAATTTCGCATAGGACTAGTCATATTTTGTTGATCTTGAACGACTCCGAGCAAAGATATCTATAAACTATTCAAGAATACAAGGGGAAGTGGGGTAAAATGAGCCATATCTCTTTTCACAGAGCCGTGCGGTGGTTGAAACAGCCTGTATTCGATATTAAAGAAAATTTTGCATAGGACTAGTTATATTTTGTTGATCTTGAACGACTTCGAGCAAAGATATCTATAAATGATTCAATAATATAAGGGGAAGTGGGGTAAAACCAGCCATATCTCTGTTCACAAAGTTGTGCGGTGATTGAAACAACCTTTATTCGATTTTTCAGGAAATTTCACATGAGATTAGCACTATTTTGTTGATTTTGAGCAGTTTTGAGCAGAGATATCTATAAATTATTGAATAATACAAGGAGAAGTGGGGTAAAACCAGCCATATCTCTCTTCACAGAGCCGTGCGGTGGTTGAAACAGCCTGTATTCGATTTTTCAGGAAATTTCACATTGAAATAGTCATATTTTGTTGATCTTGAGCGACTCCGAGCAAAGATATCTATAAATTATTCAATAATACAAGGGGAAGTGGGGTAAAATCAGCCATATCTCTCTTCACAGAGCCGAGCGGTGGTTAAAACAACCTGTATTACATTTTCCAGCAAATTTTGCATAGGACTAGTCATATTTTGTTGATCTTGAGCGACTTCGAGCAAAGATATCTATAAATTATTCAATAATATAAGGGGAAGTGGGGTAAAACCAGCCATATCTTCGTTCACAAAGTCGTGCGGTGGTTGAAACAACCTTTATTCGATTTTTCAGAAAATTTCACATGGGGTTAGCACTATTTTGTTGATCTTGAGCGACTCCATGCAAAGATATCTTTAAATTATTCAAGAATATAAGGGGAAGTGGGGTAAAATAAGCTCTATAACTCCACAACCATATCCGTGCGGTGATTGAAACCAGTTCCATTCGATTTCCCAGACAATTTCCAAGCGGAAATGGCCTTGTTTACAAGCCGCGCTTAAAAGCGACAAAAGTTACAGATTTTTTCCTTAGTTTTCATCAGTTCTTGCCCACTGTGCGTTGGCTCAACATTGTTACATTATTTTTGTTTCCAATACAAGCAAGCAGTGCGTTGCCCCAGACCTTATATAGACGTCATTGGGAACATCGAACATGTCTTTCGCTGTCACATACTGGTTGCCGGGAATTTGTCTAAAGTCCGCTTTTACGTGAGCATTTCTCTGCCAAATGAGCAAATGACTGAACCCGACCCTCTCCGATTTGGATGAAACTTTGCACATGTCTTCCGAATTGGTGACGATGGATTTTCCGCCGGTTAATTTTTTCAAAAGGGCGTATGTGTTTTTTCATGTGTATTTTTCAAAAAATCATAACTCGAAAACCGTTGGTTGTAATAAAATTTCGTCTGGAAAGAAATTGTAGTTACTTAATTTGCCTTTATGAAAAAAATATGTACACAGTAAAAAAAATTTTTTTCTTCAAAACAAATCAAAAATCAAGCTTAAAAATCAATTCGCAAATCTGTCCAACGTACGATTTTTATAATTTTTTTTTTTACAAAAAGGCTTTGAGTCATAAGAAGAAGAATATAAGTTGTTCTACGATGGAGCAACTTAAGATAAAAAAGTTCTTAGAAGTGAGAAATTTTTTTTTTTCTTATTTGTTGTTTTTGCATAAATAACCATAAAAATTTGCTGCTTTTACTTGCAGTATATTATAAAAACCTAACCCGAAACAAAAATAATTAGTATTCATGTTAGTATGCAAGCGTATTTTGTTCAGGTAGAAACATTATGTATTTAATTAGTTAAACTGTTTATACCAGTAAGAATACAATTGTTACGCCCATTTATACCTATTCATTCATTCCCTTTGGTGTTGACAGAAAATATAATTTATATACATACCAATATTTCAAAAAAGTACCTAAGGTGCGTACCTAGTACGTATAAAAAGGATTACATTACAAAGTCATGACATCAGTTTAACAGTGTCTTTCATAAGTAGCGTAAAGTGTAAAACGATTTGAAATGGAACTCGAAACAAAGCATTGATGTAAACCTTTTCGTGAAATCGGGAGACGGTGTTCGCCTAAACTTAGAAATTTAACTGACAAGTTAATTGAAAAACTTTTATCCATGCAGTGTAAGGTCCATTTGGACACGTCATTAAGAATTTGTGATTCATGTCGGTTATATTCGTGTCGTCGAAATCCTGTCGAAAGAGTGGAGCAACCTGAAAACGGTGGACATGACGAAGCACCAACCACATCACGGAACGATTTGGAGGAAATACCATCGGCAGCTTCTCAGGACAGTGACTTACCGGATTATTCCAGGATACGCAACATTGAGTTATTCAATAATGGAATTGCAGGAATAAATGTGTCTCCGATATCCATTAGAGAATTTAAAAATGATAAATACCGTCTGCAAAAATTTGCCGAAATTGTAGCAGGTATTACAAAATATCTATTCAGCTTACCACCACAAGAAGAAGTCGAAGAGTTAGCTACATTGAAAACAAAGGTTGCAGAATATGATAAAATTATTTCCAAATTGAAAGAAAAATTCATATAACCAGATTGTTCGAGAATAGATAAAATACGTATATTAACAGATTTGCCTGATTCGTGGACGATTCAGCAGATAACGAGCAAATTTGAAACCAACAAATACCTTGCATTACAAGCAAAAGAATTGGCAGCCGAAAATGGAGTATTGGCTACCGCCATCGACAGATCGGGGAATCGTTTGAATCTGGATATAAAGAATCAAGTGATACCATTTTTTGACGAGGACGACATCAGCAGAGCCATGCCGGGACAAAAAGATTATGTCTCTGTAAACACTAATGGTAAGCGTCAACAAATTCAAAAACGGTTATTACTTTCATCACTTAGAGAAACTTTCACTCGATTTAAAGAAGTCAGTGAATATAAAATTGGATTTAGTACTTTTGCAGCATTACGACCAAAACATTGTAAATTGCTAAATGCTTCAGGTTCTCACAACGTTTGTGTTTGCGCAATTCACGAAAATATTGATTTAATGCTTCACAGTTTAAAAAAATATTTATTCAGCACTGATTGTAATCAGAATTTGAGATAAGATTTTTAAAAGAACTTGAGAAACATAATTTGTCTGAGATATCGTTCGAACAATGGATTACAACTGATACATGTAATTTAGAAACGCTATTAAAACCTGTCGATGTATTTGTTGAATATTTTAGCGAGAAATTAGAAAAACTATTAACTCATGATTATATAAAAACAAAGCAATCTAAATTTTTAAAAGATACAAAGTCTTCATTGAAAGAAGGAGAAGTAGGTATTATTTGCAATTTAGCAGAGAATTATTCATTTGCACTTCAGGATGCTGTTCAAAGTCATCATAGGAACAATGATCAGGCTACAATTCATCCGTTTGTTATTTATTATATGGAGTCAGGAATGCTTAAAAATCTAAGTTTTGTTGTTATATAAGAAGTTCTAAGACATGATACAATTGCGGTACAAGTATTTATTTCTTAATTACTAACGTATTTAAATCAACTAATGAATATAAAAAAGGCTATTTTTATATCTGATGGG
The DNA here is from genome assembly GCA_034211315.2 of Aedes japonicus. Classification (NCBI taxonomy): domain Eukaryota; kingdom Metazoa; phylum Arthropoda; class Insecta; order Diptera; family Culicidae; genus Aedes; species Aedes japonicus. The sequence continues at coordinate 20,479 of JASCZW010010135.1, read as the reverse complement.
GCTGCTTCCCAATACAAAAATAGAAAAAATTTTGCAAGCCTCTGCAAGTTTAAAGAGAAATACAACATTGATTCTGAGTGGCATTTTTTCGCAACTTCACATGGTAAGGGACCATGTGATGCAATTGGCGGCACATTAAAACGAATGGCAACAAAAGCAAGCTTGGCCAAACAACATGAACATCCAATAACAAGTGCGAAAACTTTGTATGTTTCACAAGAAGAATATGAAGAGGCAGCTGCAGAATGGGGTGGTAGTTATCAGCAAACATAAATGATTCCTGGTACACAAAAATATCACTCCTTCATTCCAGTTGCAGATAACAAAATCACTGCGAAAATATTTTCAACTGACGAAATATTGAGTTTTCATAATATTTATAGGAATGTTAGGAAATAGTGTTTGTAAAAATGTAAATACAATTTTTTTTAAATAGTAGAAAAAATAAATAAATCATGTATGAACAAACAAAATTTTTATTTGGAAATTAAGATTCGTTAATTTCGTTAATTAAGAAGATGTTCAATCTTCTTGGTGTCAAAAAAATAGTTGTTGAAAATTTTATGTACAATTTGAAAAGAATACTTTTGAAGATGGACAATCACGACTGACATTTGAGAAAGAGATATTTTCATGGAAAAAGCCATTTTTTCGACATTACTTTCAAATTATCTCGAAAACGGATACATTTAGAATGTTGCTCACCAAGAGCATTTTTGTTTAAAATTACTAGAAAAATCGTATTATATTTTTAAAATATGGTTATTCATGCAAAAACAACAAATTATAAAAAACTTGAATTTTTCTTAATTCTAAGAACTTTTTTATCTTAAGTTGTTTCATCGTAAAATAACTTCTATTCTGCTTCTTATGGCTTTTTGATCTAAATCTTTTTGAAAAAAAAAAAATTATAAAATTCGTTCGTTGGACAGATTTGCTAATTGATTTTTAATTTTATTTTTGATTTTTTTGAAAAAAAATTTTTTTACAGTTTCCATATTTTTTTTTTATAAAGTCAAATTAATTAACTACAACTTCTTTTCAGACGCAATTTTATAACAACCAACGGTTTTCGATTTATGATTTTTTGAAAAATACGCATGACAAAACACGCCTTTTTGAAAAAAAATGTCTTGAGTCAAAAAATTCCCTTAACCCGCGGAAAATCTATCATCACCAATTCCGAAGACATGTGCAAAGTTTCATCCAAATCGGAGAGGGTCGTGCAAGATTTTGACTTTTTCCGGCTGATTTCATCTGGAAACGCTCTTTACGCTGAGGCCATTTCTCCCAAAATTTCGTTGAAATCAACTCAAAGGGCGAAATGTTACAGCTTATTGAAAGCGATGCAATTTAACTGTGGACACCCTTTAGGCTACTATAGTTTTAATACATTCATGTAAACTACGGTCAGATGAATTAAACAAAATAAAGACATAAATAAATTTACCCTAATAATCACACAACTTATTTGATTGCCTCATATGTAACAGGGGGTCGCTATCATCGTTTGAAAATAACAGCAAGCGCCTAAGTGAAATGCGCCTTTGTTTTCCATTTTTGGAGTTGTTCGGTAATTGAGGCCAGCTCCAAATGGATATCTATTGTCCGAAGGGACCACCGGACCACCCTTCCAAAAGAGAGTTTCAATAAATTCGCCGTACCACCCAGACAGTACCAATTATTTCGTCAACAGAGGCCAATCTGCAAATTCCGGTTGTACGCACCGAATCGCGAATAAGCTATGATTTTAATCTCATCAGTGGCAATCAGTCTCCCGAGGGGAAACTAGTTTGGTCGTGACATTCCCACGCAACTGTTCAAAACAGCGATCGGGACACGGAGATAAACAGGTGCTTGATTTTCAAACATTTTGGCATTTATAGCCCCGTTTCTCTTTTGTACAACTTAATAATAATTATCGCAAACTAGATCGGCGCTCGTTGAGCTCGTTTGTTTGAAAATTGTCCCACTGAATGTGTTCTGTTCGTATTTTAATGGGACAATTCTGTCTGGCTTACCTTCCGCAATGGAGTAGCTAATGACATAATTGCCCAGTTTCGGGTGGTCATTTCACGCAAAGGGAAGTCACTTGTTACATTTAGTGGTAGAATCGGTGAAGGAAAGAAATTGTTTCCCTCTTGTTTGTCGAAAATGTTACGTATTTTTAGCCCCACTGTTTTAGCCAACCAGATTTAGTTAATCTCTACACTTCCATAGCGCCCTGTTATTGCGAATTATCTTCTCAGTAGGCCTTATTTCTCACGGCCATCGCGGAAGGGCTTCTTTCGACTTCCACATTCTTTAAGTTCCACACAGCAGCGAAATGAAAAAAATCAGTGGGTGATGACCGCAAAGCGGGAGGAAAACTATATCAATTATTTCGGATGAAAGAAGTAAATTACAATACAGAAACCTAAATTTTATATTAAATATAATTGTTCTATTTGATTCCCTAGTTAACAGGCAAACGGTACAGTTCGTTTCTTCCGTGCTCCGTTGTGTTAATGGTTTCTCAAGGTGTATTAGCTCGAAGTTCAGTTTTTTTCTCCTCGACTTTATTTTGGCCGCAGTTGTCATCGAGTTTATTTTTTTTCTGAAGTGGAAAGCCAGAAGTTAGAGCAGTGGTGATAAATTTTAATTTGCTGCAAACAAGTGACCAGCCATTTTGCCGCATCTCTGTGGATCACACACACCAGCAGTTCATCTTGTGATAGAGGCTATCCGTTTCATTTCATCGGCAGTAACGGTTCGCCTCATCACACTCGTCGCGCTTCACTCCTCCCCGGTAAAGGCGACCACGCACGTTCGCCACCCAGCAGCAGTAGCAGCAGCAGCAGCTCAATAATATCTACATATAAGATAAGTGTTTTGTTTTTCTCCTTCTCCCCTGAATAGATTGTATTGTCATTTTGTGTTTTCGTTTGTGTTAAGCTTGTTTATTGTATTGGATTGTATTGTAGTGTGCTTTTGTAAGTGCCTCAGTGGTTGAGCATAATAAGCTCCCACGGGTGCGACATGGATGATTTGTCGGAAGATGATTCATCCATGCCGTCAAATAATGAGGTGTCTCAAAACGTCACCCGGTCACGGGCCTATCCAGATGATTCAGCTGGTCCATGGGTTGTATACTTTCAGCCCAAAACGAAACCTTTAAATGTTTACCAGATCAGTAATGATCTGACGAAACGATTCTCGGCCGTGACTGAAATCATTAAGATCAGGCCCAATAAACTTCGGGTCGTTGTGTCGAACCTGAAACAGGCGAACGAGATTGCTGTCTCTCAATTCTTTACACTCGAGTATAGAGTGTACATCCCAGCTCGAGGTATTGAGATAGAAGGTGTGGTCACCGAAGCGACTTTGACCCCTGAGATCCTGATGAAGCAGGGGGTTGGTCGATTCAAGAACCCCTGCTTTCTCCAGTGAAGATACTGGATGTGAGAAAATTAGGCACGGTATCGATCACTAAGGGTGAAAAGAAGTTCACTCCGTCAGATTCGTTTCGCGTGACCTTTTCTGGTTCAGCCCTCCTCAATACGTCGAGTTGGGAAAACTTCGACTACCTGTGCGTTTGTTTGTACCACGGGTAATGATCTGCCAAAAATGCCAGCAGATGGGACATACGACCTCCCACTGCGGCAATAAGGCACGCTGCTCAAATTGCGGGGAGAAACATGAGGATGGCGCCTGCGGAGACAGCACACCAAAATGCGCTTTCTGTAAGGGTACTCCTCCTCATGCTCTCTCGTCGTGCCCGGCGTACAAGCAACGCGGGGAAAAATTAGAACGATCACTTAAACAGCGTTCTAGGCAATCTTTCGCCGAAATGGTGAAAAAGCCTCACCATCACCCAATGCCAATACGAATCCCTTTGCTCCTCTGTCAGATGACGAGTCTGACTTTGACTTGGTTGAAGAGGAACATCAGTCAGTTTTTCCGGAAGGTGCTTCAAGGAAGCGAAGACGCGTTCGCCAACGGAAAGTTGCTGAGCCGGAGCCCAAAACCAGTTTGCCCAATTCAAGGAAAGGTGGAAAAAGGAAAATCCTAGTCCTCCTGGTTTCCGTAGTACTAACTACACCCAGGAGTTTCCATCTCTCCCGGGGACATCCAAAACCCTAGCGCCCCGATTTTAAGAACAGAAGTTCCTTCTCCATCTGGACTGTTCTCATTTGATGATATTGTTGAAGGTATCTTCAAGTACCTCGAAATTTCTGACCCTCTCAAAAGCATTGTTTTGGCAATGCTTCCAACAGTGAAGACCTTTTTGAAGCAATTGACAATTAAGTGGCCCATCCTTGCAGCAATCATTTCCTTCGATGGATAATTTTCCAATTGAGGTCGGGGATTTGATCACTGTTCTGCAGTGGAATTGTAGAAGTCTTGTTCCTAAATTGGAATCTTTCAAATATTTAGCTCACACTACCGGTTGTGATGCATTCGCTCTTTGTGAAACATGGCTCTTTCCGAAATCTATCTTCCGATTCATGATTTCAATATTATTCGTCTTGATCGTGAGGATTCACGTGGAGGAGGAGTACTTTTGGGGATCAAAAAGTGCTACTCCTTCTATAGAGTGAATTTTCCTCCAATTCCAGGTATTGAAGTTGTCGCATGTCAGGCTGTCATTAAAAATAAAAGCCTTTGCATTGCTTCCGTTTATATTCCTCCAAGAGCCTCCATTAACCGAAAACAACTCTCAGATGTTTGTTCGGTTCTTCCTGCTCCGCGGTTGGTCATGGGAGATTTTAACTCTCACGGTACAGGCTGGGGAGAACTGTACGATGACAACCGGTCTTCCTTGATATATGACCTCTGTGACAACTTCAATATGACAGTACTTAACAATGGAGAAGTAACACGTTTGGCTGGTACATCCTCAGTTGGCAGTAGATTAGACCTCACACTTTGTTCGAACTCATTATCGTTGGATTGCACATGGAATGTGATTCAAGATCCCCACGGTAGTGATCACTTGCCCATACAAGTTTCGGTTGCCACCGGGTTCAATCCGTCGAAGTCTGTCAACGTCGCGTATGATCTTACCCGTCACATCGATTGGACAAAGTTTAGGACAGCAGTAGATGAAGCCGTAACGACGGTAGAAAGGCTTTCACCGCTGGAAGAGTATAACTTCCTCTCCAACCTGATCTTAGACAGCGCGCTTCAAGCTCAAACTCGACCAGTTCCAGGAAGGTCATTTCGCAGGAAACCTCCTTCTCCATGGTGGGATCAGCAATGCACCGAGGTTTACCGTAAAAGTCCGACGCGTTTAAAGTTTTCCGTAGACGTGGAACACCTGAGCACTTCGAAGTATACACGGCTCTTGAACGCGAACTTAAGAGCCTCATCAAGGCCAAGAAACGCGGTTACTGGCGAACATTCGTGAACGGGCTATCACGCGAAACGTCGATGAGTACTCTTTGGAACACGGCGCGAAGGTTGCGTAACCGGACTACGAACAACGAGAGCGAGGAGTACTCGGACCAATGGATTCTAAAGTTCGCGCGAAAAGTTTGTCCAGATTCTGTGCCGGCACGGATGATTCCTCGCGAAAACACGAATTCGATAGATGAGATTAGCCAACCCTTTTCAATGGTAGAGTTCTCTCTCGCACTCCTTTCGTGTGGCAATACGGCTCCAGGGGCTGATAGGATCAAGTTCAACTTGCTTAAGAACCTCCCAGACGTCGCGAAGAGGCGCATGTTGAACTTGTTTAATCAGTTTCTGGAACTCAACATTGTACCGGATGATTGGAGACGGGTGAGAGTTATTGCCATTCAAAAACCTGGTAAACCCGCGTCCGACCACAACTCCTATCGACCCATCGCGATGTTATCTTGTATTCGAAAATTGTTGGAGAAAATTATCCTTTTCCGTCTGGACAAATGGGTTGAGACGAACAACCTGCTTTCAGATACTCAATATGGTTTCCGTAGGGGTAAGGGAACGAACGACTGTCTCGCGTTGCTTTCCACAGATATTCAGTTAGCTTTTGCTAAAAAAGAGCAAATGGCTTCTGTATTCTTGGACATAAGGGGGCTTTTGATTCAGTATCTGTTGAAGTTCTCTCAGATAAACTCCACGCTTGTGGCTTTTCACCATTAATGAATAATTTTTTGTACAATTTGCTGTCAGAGAAACAAATGAGCTTCTCTCATGGAACCTCTACAGTTTCACGATTTAGCTACATGGGTCTCCCCAGGGATCATGTTTAAGCCCCCTTTTGTATATTTTTTTATGTCAAAGACATTGACGGTTGTCTAAGTGACAATTGTACGTTGAGACAACTTGCAGATGACGGCGTAGTGTCTGTCACGGGACCCAATGGGGTCGATCTGCAAGGACCCTTACAGGATACCTTAGACAATTTGTCTACTTGGGCTCTAGAGCTAGGTATCGAATTCTCTACGGAGAAAACTGAGTTGGTAGTTTTTCTAGGAAGCATAACCCTGCACAACCGAAGCTTCAAATTTGGGGTAAGCCGATAACTCATTCTATGTCATTTAAATATCTTGGGGTCTGGTTCGATTCAAAGTGCACCTGGAGATCCCATATTGAGTATGTGAAGCGAAAGTGCCAGCCAAGGATCAACTTTCTCTGCACAATTACCGGGACCTGGTGGGGAGCTCATCCACAAGATCTTCTAACGTTGTACCGGACAACGATTTTGTCGGTTATGGAATACGGTAGTTTTTGTTTTCAGTCAGCGGCTCGGTCACACATCATTAAACTGGAACGTATTCAGTATCGGTGTCTTCGTATTGCGTTAGGTTGCATGCACTCGACTCACACCCATGAGTCTTGAAGTGCTGGCTGGCATGTTGCCACTCTCGGATCGGTTTACAGAATTATCTCTCCGGCTCCTCACCAGGTGTGAAGTTATGAACCCTCAGGTAATCGAACATTTTGAGAAGCTCCTTGAGTTGAATCCTCAAACACGCTTCATGACCTTGTACCATTTGTACATAACACAGGATGTCAGCCCTTCGCCGAACATTTCCAATCGTGTTTGCTTCTCCGATTTCGACAATTCGGTTCATTTTGATTTATCCATGAAGCAGGAGCTTCATGGAACTCCCAGAGCATCATCGTCCTATGATTGCTCCGGTGATATTTGCTGCAAAGTTTGGCCAAGTTGATTCCACTAAATCGTTCTTCACTGACGGATCTTTGATAGAGGAGTCAGCAGGCTTTGGTATATTTAATGAAATTTATAGCGCCAACCGTAAACTTCAAGCTCCTTGTTCCGTATATGTCGCTGAATTAGCGGCAATACATTTTACGCTAGAAATTGTTGCCTCATTAACACCGGATCAGTACTTCATTTTCACGGATAGTCTCAGTTCTATAGAGGCTATTCGCTCATTGAGGCCGGTAAAGCACTCCTCGTATTTTCTCATGAAAATACAGGAGCTTCTAAGTGCTTTATCTTCGCGTTATTTTATCATCACCTTTGTATGGGTCCCTTCTCATTGTTCAATTCCGGCAATGAGAAAGCGGACTCGCTTGCAAAGGTGGGCGCTATGGAAGGCGATATTTATGATCGACAAATCGCCTTCAACGAATTTTTTCCAATTTTTCGTCAACAGTCACTCGTCAGCTGGCAGTATAAATGGAGTAAAGGAGATTTGGGGCGATGGCAACATTCTATCATCCCAAAGGTGTCGAAGAAATCTTGGTTTTGGGGTATGGATGTGGGTCGAGACTTCATTCGTGTGATGTCTCGACTCATGTCCAATCATTATTCTTTGAACGCTCATTTATACCGGGTTGGGCTGAGCGACAGCAATCTCTGTGAGTGTGGACAAGGTTATCAGGACGCAGATCACATTATTTGGTCATGTGCTGAGCATCGTGGAGTCAGATCTGAGCTTTATGATTCCCTTCGGGCTCGAGGTAGACAACCCAATGTACCGGTTCGAGATATTTTGGCTCTACGTGATCTGGAGTTTATGAAACTCATTTATGTGTTTTTGACTAACATAAGCCTTAGATTGTAGTTAGTTTATCATGTATGTTTAGTATAAGTTTTTTTTTCTGTGTTTGTGTTTTTCTTTCTCTTTCAAAAATGTTCAAATAAAAAGAAAACCAAAAGTTGTATAGTTTTAAGTTTTTTGACAATTTAGAATATTAAATAAATGTGTTATGTAAACCATACTTTAAATTCCCACCCATCTCCCTATCCGTTAAATTGTTATTCCTATTAACCTCGAGACGGCCGCGAGTAATCGGCTCTTTCCTCCTAACTTTAGTTTTAAGATACATGATGTATACAAATATGAAAACTTGGCTCTGTAAAGTTGATTCGATTGAGCCTATACAAATAAACGATTTATAAAAAAAATAATTGTTCTATGTTTTCGTGTGCACATCAGAATGGAACGGAGAGTGAGGGGAAGGGGGGACGAATGGCGCATGATTGGGTTCGAGAGAGATAGATATTACGGTTGTGTAGGAAGCGAGAAATAATTTAGCTCACAGGAACTCGCTGCCCATGGCTCTCACGCACCCTCACATTAGGTTTTGGGAGGATGGTTCCGCAGACGATCGACAAGACAACGGGTAATGGGGCGAACAATTTGATGGGATACAAACTGGAGGCCTTCTTTGCGCAACGACAATGGGAAATTTTTCGCTATCGCTGCCATCGTCGGCAGGAATGGGTTGATGCTGGATCGTGCGGTTAACTGTATGTGTGGCCACTTTTGGTCATTTGGTTCTAAATTGTATTTCCGCTAGTTTGGAACAATATTGTAATTGTTAGCGAAGGCGTTACGAGCGTGAACCATCCCGTCGCAAGTTCCCACATGGACTCGTGAATCGGTCGGTAACAGGCGAAGCAGTTGTCAGAATGTTTAGTTAGGGATGGCAGAACGAATGTCATCGAGGATGATGAGTAGAAGTTGATGGGAAAATAAAAGTAGCAGGTTTTAGTGCGGGAAGAATTTAAATTTATTTGAATTGTTAGACTGAATTGGATTGAAAAAAGAGTGGAGTTTAAGTAGATGTAAAACTAAATTCTCACTGTAAAATTAAAACTTATATATCTATAAGAACACACGGAAACGTCTATAGGAAAGTACAGAGAAGTAGGGAACATTAAAAGGTCACTGAAATTGTTTATAATTTATCTACCTAGCTATTGGGCACAAGACCAATCAATAACTATTTTCTAGCTAGCTACACAAAACTTTCTAGAATATACTATACCTGCATTATTTCAGTAAGATGAGCTATTGAGCATTTTTCCGTTTTTTCGTCGTATTTTCGAAGGCTCTACCACACTTAGGAGCAAGTAGGAGCAAATAAACCTGGCTGCATATAATAGTGAATTAAGTGAGCTTTCAAGTGGTGTTTAGTTTGTCCGTTTCAAATGTTTCAGTGAAAAATTTGTTTTTGGAGGTTAGTTCTTATAAAACGCTTTCTATCTCCAATTGGGTGAAACATACAATTTTTATGTCTTCAGTAAAGTTGTTTGCATTGACTTTTTCTACAATTTTGCTGGAGACGTCATTTCTCTATCTCAAAATCCTAAAAAAGTTGAATTTTTATCTCACTTTTAGGGGGATTGATCACAAAAGCAATACCGCCAAAACACGAAGCTTGTCATATCTAGTAACTTTGCCAAAGACGCCATCGCTCTAGCTCCACTGTTTAGGGAGCTATGATTTAAGACCGTTAAAATCGACTTTTTGACCACTGTGCGTTGGCTGAGAGTACGGATTTCACTATCAAACCACTGGAGAGGGAATTTGGCTATGTCAACAAACGCGGATTTGCACTATTGCATTGCTTGTAACAAGCCGGATCGAGAGGAGAACTTGGTAGCCTGTGATTCCTGCAAGGAACGGTACCACTTCTCATGCGCTTCGGTAGAAGACAACATCCGGCATAAGTGTTGGGCATGTAGCAAATGTGCCTCTGCCAAAGACGTGGACGACGTAGTCAGCCCGTTCATCAACCGATTTTTCAGCCAGTTCATCAAGTCCCAGGATCAGTTCCTCAGCCGTTTCAACAATCGACAGCATGGCCTCCGATTCAGCAACTAGTTCTACTTGCGTCTAGCGAACATCCAGCTTATCCATGTCCAACGCCGTATCTATTAGATCAGCAACCATTCATTCACAACACGCAGCTCAAGCACCGGGACCGCAGCAATCTCAACGGTCCTCAGGGTTTCCTCATCCGAGGATCCATCCGAACCTGCTGAATACTTCGCAATCGTACCAACCCGACCAATCACAAGCAGCTTGGGGTCAGTTTCAAAAGCAACTGGCTGCTAGGCAAGTAGTTCCGAAAGAACTCCCCATGTTTACGGGGAACCCCGAGGAGTGGCCATTATTCGTGAGCAGTTACTGGAACTCGACAACAATGTGTGGCTATTCAGATGCGGAAAATCTCATGAGGCTGCAAATGTGTCTGAAGGGCAGTGCGCTCGAGGCTGTCCGGAGAATTTTATTGCTGCCTTCGTCATTCCCTCAAGTGATGTCAACGCTAGAAACACTGTATGGTGGTCCCGACAGATTGCTTCAGACTATTTTGAAGAAAGTGCGTAGTGTTCCAGCACCCAAGTCAGACCGGTTGGAAACATTAGTCAGCTTTGGCATCACCGTGCAGAATCTCGTTGGGCATCTGAAAGCAGCGAACCAGCAAGCCCATCTAATGAATCCCTCGTTGCTAAGTGAGTTAGTGGAGAAGCTGCCAGCTAACATTCGTTTGGACTGGGCACTTAATAAGCAGCGTACCGGATTTGTTGACTTGGGTACCTTTAGCGACTTTATGATGAGAATTACCTCGGCAGCCAGTGACGTCACGCAGTTCAGCGATCACGATATTCACCGAGTCAACCGAATCGAAAGACAACAACCCAAGGAGAAGACGTATATGAACACTCACGCTTTGCCACATATTCGTAAGTCAGGGACCAGTGGAGGTAAGGTAGTAGAAAACCATGCAAGACCGTGCTATATTTGCCAGAGCATCAATCATAGAATTAGGGATTGTGGTAAATTGATGACACTTTCTATTGGGGACCGTTGGAAAGCAGTTAGTACGCATCAACTATGTAAGATTTGTTTGGTTCCGCACGGCAAGTGACACTGTAAGTCTCATAAAGTATGTGAAGTCGGTGGTTGTTCAAAAGGGCATAACACTCTGTTGCATCCGGGTCTTCCTGAAGAGTCTTCACGTTCGGGAAATAGTGCGCCGGCGAATTTTATTCTATTCCGCATTATCCCAGTCACGCTCTATGGGAAGGGAACACAAATCACAACCTTTGCGTTTCTTGATGAGGGTTCGTCATTGACTCTGATTGCTCAGCATTGCTGATCTGCTAAACATCGTCGGAGACGTGCATCCGCTTTGTCTCACATGGACTGCAAATATCAAGCGGCGGGAACCGGAATCTCGGCAGGTTAGCTTAAAAATTTCGGGTGCATAGAGCGATACAAAATTCGTATTGGACGATGTTCGTACGGTGAATGGTTTGGCGCTACCGACGCAGACTCTATGGTACAGTGAGTTGGCAAGAAGGTACCCGCATTTGCAAGGAATTCCGATCCAGGACTACGAGCAAGCGGTTCCGAGGATCTTGAAAGGGATGGACAATATTCACCAATTGCAGCGAAGACAAGATTAGGATGGACAGTATTCTGCTGCGTTGGAGATCCACCGAAAGTTATTGAATCGCCATCGTTTCACATGTGTGAATGCACAGAACTTAAACGGATTCATGAGCTGGTAGAAAGTTTCTTCGCGGAGGAAAGTCTGGGTATTGCTGTTCAACGTACACTTGAGGGAGATGAAGACCGCCGAGCAAGAGAGATCCTAGAAAACACAACAGTACGACGGGAAGATAGACGCTTTGAGACTGGATTGTTGTGGCGCTACGATGAGATGCAGTTTCCTTCTAGCTACGCTATGGCGCAGAGACGGCTGGCCTGCTTACATCGCCGACTGAAATCAAATCCGGAGTTGCTAACGAACTTAGAGATGCAAATTGCGGAATAGGCGTGGTAATCAATCCGAAGAAACCCGGAAGAAACGCGGCTGCCAAAGTTAAGGGTATCTCGTTCAGTGGAATGATATTAAAGGGTCCAGATCTTTTGACGCCGTTGCCGAAAGTATTGTTCCAGTTTCGTCAACGACAGGTAGCAATAGTCGGAGATGTGAGGGAAATGTACCCCCAGTACTTTATTCGTAAGGCTGATCGTTCTGCGAAGTGTTTCTTGTGGAGTTCGGATTCATCGAAATCACCGGACATTTTTGTCATGGATGCAGCGACCTTTGGCTCGACGTGTTCTCCATGTCAGGCACAGTTTATCAAGAACTTAAATGCCAAGAATTGGGCCAAAGAGTTTCCAGAAGCAGCCGTAGCATTGACAGAAAATCACTATGTTGATGATGGAATAGCAGGGACACTGACGAGGAAATAACAAAACTAGCAACAGATGTTCGAACGGTACATGCTTAGGCCGGTTTTGAAATTAGAAACTGGCAGTCAAACTCTTACAACGTGCTGGAAAATGTAGGAGAGCAGTACATTACAGAGCGGAAGGATTTCTCCAGTGACAAATCCTGTCACGTTGAACGCGTGTTAGGGATGGCTTGGCTTCCTACAGAGGATGTATTCATCTTCAGTTTATCTCTACCAGAGAACCTCCAGGGAGATTCTGTGCCTACGAAAAGGAAGATTTTGCGATTCATCATGAGTCTGTTTGACCCACTTGGGCTTATATCCCAAGTTCTTATACATGGTAAGATCATCATTCAAGATCTATGGCGATGTGCAGTCGGATGGGATGATCCGATACCAGAAAAAGTCAACGAAACCTGGAGAAGATTTGTAGGTGTATTTGGTGAGCTGAACCGCGTTCACATTCCATGCTGCTATTTTCCATTCCACGCTGCGAAGGTAGCTCCACTGAAGCCACTCTCAGTTCCGCGACTGGAGCTACAAGCGGCATTATTAGGAAGCCGCTTAATGAAGTCCATTGTCAACAGTCACTCTGTAGAAATCAAGAAACGATACATATGGTCTAACTCAAACACTGTCCTTTTGTGGATACGATCAGATGCTTGAAAGTACCGACAATATGTTACAGTTCGAGTAGGCGAAATCCTGGATGACACAAAGGTGCAAGAATGGAGATACGTGCCAACGGCTCTCAACATCGCGGACGATGCAACCAAATGGAAGGGTGCTCCAGATTTGTGTCCAACCAACCACTGGTTTAAGGGCCCAGGTTTCTTGTACCTGCCAGAAACTCAATGGCCGATACAGAAGGTAGAGTTCGTCGACGTTCCAGAAGAGTGGCCCTCAATTCACGTACATCGCGTAGTTGTTAGCGATAGCTTCATTGATTGCAACCGGTTTTCCAAATGGGAACGTCTTTTGCGGACGACTGCGTACGTGTGTTTGTTCATCAGACAATGCCACAGGACCCGAGGATCATCCGAATCAGTAGGAACGTTAGATCAAGAAGATAACAAGACAGTGGAGCGTATTTTGTGGAGGTTAGCGCAAGCGGATACGTATTCAGGAGAACTGGAAGCAATGAATCAAACAAAAGTGGGGAATGAAAGTGGTACGAGCATCGAAGTAGGAGAAACTGTGGTAAATGAGATAAGGCAGAAATACCATATCTCAAACCTGCACGTAGAAATTCGCAAGATGGCCAAGCGTTGTCAATGGTGTCAAACTTACATGGCTAAATCGCAGATGCCAAGGATGGCTCCATTGCCAGAGGAACGTGTGACACCATTTGTAAGGCCCTTCTCGAAGATTGGAATCGATTTCGGTCCGTATTCCATCAAGGTTGGCAGGAATTTGGTGAAGCGATGGATTGTGCTCTTCACACGTTTTGTCATTAGAGCGGTGCACTTGGAAGTAGCAGCGTATCTGTCAACGGAATCGTGTATGCAAGCGCTCCGTAGGTTTATAGCCAGGCGAGGCGCACCCGAGCAGATTTTCAGCGACAATGGTACCAACTTTGTTGGTGCTGAACGAGAGCTGGGTAAGCAACTGCGAGATGTGAATATGAAAATATCGAAAAGCTTCACTAACACGAATACTAAGTGGAACTTCATTCCACCTGCTTCCACGCATATGGGTGGTGCGTGGGAAAGAATGGTTAGGGCTGTGAAGACTGCGATGGAATCGATCAACCATTCACGTACTCCCACGGTAGAAGTATTCCAGACTGTTTTATGCGAAGCCGAGTCCATGGTCAACTCGAGACCTTTAACATACATGCCATTAGAAGGATCGGATCAGGAGGCTCTCACGCCAAACCATTTTATCCAGCTTAGCTCAGATGGAGTGAAGCAAACTGTGAAGATGCCAACTGAGGAAAGAGCAACATTAAGCAGCGACTGGAGACTCTGCCAACACATCCTGGACCAGTTCTGGCGCAGATGGGTAAAAGAATATTTGCCTACCATTACAAGAAGGACAAAATAGTTTGCGGAAACGAAGGCCATAGAGGTGGGTGATGTTGTCTTCATCGTCAATGGAAGTATCCGAAATCGATGGATTCAAGGTGTGGTAACGGCGGTGTTCCCAGGAAGAGATGGTCAAATCAGGCGAGCAGAAGTTACAAATACAGGAACGCTTCGTAGACCCACCGCTAAGCTGGCAGCCATGGATATTGCGGATCGAAGTAAAGCTGAAGGATCGGAGCAACTTTACGCGCCAGGGAATGTTAGCGAAGGCGTTACGAGTGTGAACCATCCCGTCGCTAGTTCCCACATGGACTCGTGAATCGTTCAGTTACTGGTGAAGCAGTTGTCAGAATGTTTAGTTAGGGGTGACAGAACGAATGTCATCGAGGATGATGAGTAGAAATTGATGGAAAAATAAAAGTAGCAACTTTTAGTGCAGGAAGAATTGAAATTTATTAGGATTGTTAGACTGAATTGGATTAAAAATAGAGTGCAGTGTAAGTAGATGTAAAACTAAATTTTCACTGTAAAATTAAAACTTATATATCTATAGGAACACACGGAAACGTCTATAGGAAAGTACAGAGAAGTAGGGAACATTAAAAGGTCACTGCAATTGTATGTAATTTATCTACCTAGCTAATGGGCACAATACTCATCAGTAACTAATGTCTAGCTTTATAGCGCTACCGTTGAAATATATATCGAATGCTAAAAGAACAGTGAGTTTCTGCTTCGTCCGAAAGTACAGTAATTGACAATCAACATTTTTGCGTGGGGTTACCTCTGTTGGCAACATATTGAGCGTTAGATTTTATGACAACTGAAGACTGAATGAGGAGCTTCTGTTATTTGAAAAATTGTGTTTCGAAAAAATAGATCTTATTGTATTTGTAACTTAAGAAGAGTGAGAAGAGTGTTTTGATCACTAAACAAAGCTAAACGGTATTTCGAAAGCTCTCGAATGGACCAAGCAACGTCTGAACGCCCAAAACAGCCCCCATCGGTGCGCGGTGGTGCGACAATCGAGCGAGCCATTAGTAACGGTGTCATACCCATTCAAATAATGCCAGTGAGTGAGCGTGTAACTTATGAGAGTGATCAATATTCCACGTGTGTGGCCACCGGCAACAGAACCGAAAACCCATAGTCGTTTCGATCAATTTGGCTCGTCCTCCCAGGCCCGAGCTCTCCAAGCTCCACTTGACTCCGACACAGGTCACCGACGTTCATTCCAGTCGGGGGAAAATTCACTCGATTAATTTCCTCCGAGCGCCTCAAAACTCGAACAATCGTGTCCAAAGTGGTTAGTTGTCCCCAAGCGAATAAATATCGTAAATACGGCGTGTTATGATTATGATAGTCATAAAGCGAATCGTTCCACAAAAGAGTCACTCCTTCTCCCTTGGCCGGCAGTCATTTCCCTTTCCAGCGACGGACGAAGCCTTGTCACCCGAATTGTTTGGTTTTGTTTCTCCGCTCGTAAGTTTTTATTGAAATTGATTTTAATATGTTGTTTATGAGTTTTATGGGCATCATTTTTCACGACGTCAGAAATTTGTCGTCTCGACAGGTCGGAACGCTTGGCAAGTGTCAAGACAAATGCAGGCGAGTTTCTGTTTCCAATCACATTCTGGTTGTTCAGCGCTAGGAGAGGGCGTGTTATCAAAAGTGGAGACATCTCATTATCGCCACGGTTTGTTTTCCTCTTCGCAACGGGTGAATGCCTTCCTATCGCCTATCGGTGTATAAATATATGATGGACAATAAAAATAAACATTTAAAACCATTTCCTTAATTTCTTGATTACATACATTTATCACCCGGGGTGGACAACGGAATTCAATCCACTTTAATAATTTGATAAATTTCGCCTCATTTGGGCCCATTAGATGGCTTTGAGGCGACAGAACTTTTATGGTACCCAACTGGTCGGTTTGTTTTCAAATCTGAATGAGAATGTTGGTGGTTTATGGTTTCGTTCGAAGCTATTAGTCATGTCGATCGATCAAAATGGTATCGTTCGTCAGGAAGGTTGTGGATTCAAGAGGACCTCACGCACGCACCAGGATATGGAAAACGTTTTTGACAGGTGCAATAAATGGAACATGGTTGTAAATAAGTGATGCGGGAAGCGAGATACACTTAAACAGTCGAGAAGTTTTGAGTCCGAAATTATCTGGACACATTCCAAACAATTTAACTAGTTTTGCTATTTTTAAATTATTTCAGCCATGATTGAAACTTATCACTCAAACAGAGCTGGGCCAGTACATGGGCTTATAGCGAGGCACAAACATTTTCTATTGTCATTTTTCCACCGCATATTTTTCATGTTAGAAAAGTATAAGTTTTAAGAAGTGGAATGTGAATTTTGATCCATGTTTTTAACCCAGTCTTGTGATGAGTCACACCAAGACCAGCATTGTGGGAAGAGCACCAATTGTGATAGGGATATTGAGAACTTAACTTGGCCTTCTTGGACTGGATACGGGATCAAGTGGAACTCAGCTTGAGAGAGCCTCGAAAAGTTTCAACTCTCGTGATGCCAATTCTAGTTATGTAAAATTTTAAGCTGAATATAAAGGTAGACCGATGGGTTTCGTTGGCATGACACTCATAGCCTGCGATAGTGAGATTGCTGCTCTTTGCCTCTTGCAACTGGCCAGCTTCATAGCTGAATGATGTAGCAGAGGTGACCTGGGCAATAGGGGTGAGCCCCTGGGCTGAGAAGCACATCTACGGAACAGCACATCGACATTTTCGATATTCTAAAGGGTGTTCCAATCAAAATTTGGTCAAACAGTCGTGAGTCGATCAAAGTTTTTATTAATAAGTCAAATTCTTTTTCTTTTTCAACTTCAGTTTATACAGAATATAGGAGAAATATTCAGCTATGCTTCCTTTTAACCGGATGCGAATTGCCGGGTCTTTCGTTTAACACCTGCCATCAGATTTTAAACAGCCTCCTTGTCCACTTAATTCACTGCAGAACGCCAGTTTGCCTTGAACTGTTTCTCGCTCATAACAGATTTTTGAATCTTCTTAAGGATTCGCTTGACGATGGCCCAATATTGTTCGATTGGGCGTGACTCTGGCGTGTTGGGAAGGTTCTTGTCCTTGGGCACCACTTGAGCGTTGTTGGCAACATATCACTCCATGGCCTTTTTCCGTAATGGCAAGATGCCAAATCCGGCCAAAATAGAATGGAACAATTGTGTCGCTTCAGGAAAGGCAGTAAACGTTTTTGTAGGCACTCGCTCAGAAAAAAATCCTGGTTGACGTTTCCAGTCACGCTGTAAACGTTGCTCTTCAAGTTGGCAGTTCAGTTCGTTTGTTAGCTTTCGATTCCAGCTTTCCTGATTGTCGACAAACGTTCACCGAACACTGTTAATACGTTGGTAACAGTTGATTTAGCAGCATTCAACAATTTCACCAACTTGGCATGAGAGTATTTTGGATTTTCGCCATGCACGTGCAAAATTTTGATGCGTTGCTTCTCTTCCTTCGACGACATTTTGATAACTGAAGTGCTAATCTTAAAATGAAAATAGAGGCATGATGCTACACGCACACATCTTCAAAATGAGGGGTGTGCAATTTTTTTATGCACGATGAAAGTGCGTCTGTTGCGTTGTCGACCAAATTTGCGTCAATTTTAAGTCGACTGCGTCACTTAAAGTCGACCGAATGCGTCAAGTTTAAGTCGACCAAATTTTAATCGAAACACCCTTTATTCTCCAAACATATTATCAGGTCATCCATTGACTTCCCAAGTTTTGTTAAATATTTGCTATCATGGCATTGTTTATTATTTCAGGTTCATAATAGATACTCAAACCCTGCTACAATTGCAGCAGGATAAAGATCACAAAGTTATCTTTGTTTGTGAAACTGCACTGATGATTTCGAAAATATCCATAGTCTCGGATTCGAAGGTGGGAGTACTGGGGTAAGTACCTGTCCAGGGATGGTGGACAAAATATTTTTAGATGCGAAACATGACATGCAGCATATTAAACTTCTTTTTTTTGCAAAACTTGGTAATCAGAAGACATTTTGAGGATTTATGATCATACTGGCCACTAAAAACCAGATTTAGTGGCCTCCGGAAAAGTGCCCATATTCAAATATTCTCCAAAAACTGGCTTTCGACACATCAAACTTCATGATTTAGCAAAACTTTGGCTTCGAAAGATATTCTGAGGATGTCTGATCATAATGATCACTTAGGAAGATCCTGCGGGATCCGATCTAAAACCTCGCTTGCGACTTATCATACTTTATGATTTTGCAAAACTTTGTCTTCGGAGGATATTCTGTGTCACCATACTGGCCACACAAGGAGGCTCTGTGGAATCAGAGTTCCACCGGGAAAGTGGCCATATGCAAATATTTTCAAAAACATGACTTGCGATATATCAAACTTTATGATTTTGCAAAAATAGGTCTTCGAAGGACATCCTGAGGATATACGACCATACTGGGTACTTGACGTTTGCATTTAAAAAAATGAACTTTTTTTTCGGATGGTGATAAAAAAATTCTAAAACACATAATTGCTTTTGGTAAATTTCCCATGGAAGGTAATTATTTATGCTAACTTGCAAAAAAAATCTACGCCCATGCGAGCGGCCTTCCAGTAGTTAGGTGGAACATTCACCATAGCAGACGAAAACATACGTGTAGGCATATTTTTGAGTTCTTTCTTCGTTTTATTTATCAATTCTTCCTCAATTTTCGCGACAAAATTGTTGGAGTAGATCTTATGCTTCAGGTTGGCCCATAAGTGCTCGATGGGACGCAGCTGGGGGACGTTGGGCGGGTTCGCCGACTTGGGTACTACATCGATATTCAGCCGCTCCATCTCCTCCAACGATCGTTTTGAGCAGTGGTCCGACGCCAGATCCGGCCAGAACACCGCGTCTTCGTCCTTATGGTATTTCTTGATGAACGACACAATTTCCAGCAGGCATTTCGTACTATAGGTTAGAGTTCGAGTGATAGAGCTGTCAAATTGTCCCTGCTGATTCATGGGTTACTATGATTGATGCTGTATGGGTAGTTTCGTCAATGTGGGTGAATGTAAACCCATGAAAAATCGGCAATTTGTGTCCATTTTGTTATGGCAAACGTTAGATTTTGTTTTGCGAATATCTTAGTCAGAACTGATTGTCTGAATTCGATTTTCCGACGTTGTCATAATCAAAGTGCATGTTCCACAGCAATCAGAGGACAGCGTACTTTTGTTTCTAGAAAATAGAGCAGCCCAAGGTCCTTCTATGACTGACGGTCAGCGAAAAAAAAAAACCCTCAAACGAAGGATCTACTCCATTGATCCACGGAAGAGCTGAAGAACATGCGAACATCCATCTTTTCATCGGCTCTAGTTAATATTTTAATCAATTGCCGTTCAGACGCTTGGCAAGCCGTCGACACAATTTTAAAGAAGGCAGGAAAAAGAAGGAATTCAAGAAAATTTGTTTCATAGTAAACTCTTTTGTATTTTTTTTTCAACCGTCTTCCTAAAAGAAAATAAATCATTTTTCTAATGCATACGTTATCATCAAACGAAAAAGGTAATTATTATTAAATTGCTATTTGCTCCTTGATTGTGCAAATGGATGAGAAAATCTTCTTCTTTTTTCTTATATATTAGGTGCGCAACTAAGTTCTCGCTGTTTTTGGTGAAAAAGGAACTATATTTTGAAAACAAAGATTACAAACGAATTATTGAAAGTATTGCCCATCACTTGCTACGACTTTTTCCCATATTTCTGGTAGAACGTGAATACCATTTCGATAGAACTATTCGTCTTTTGATGCTATCCAAGAATCAAGCCATTTTGAGATGTCATCATATGAGTGGAACTGCTGACCAGTGAGACCATGTGCCATTGAACGGAACAAGTAATTATCGAACGGTACAATATCAGGAGAATATGGTGGGTGGGGTAGGACTTCCCATTTGAGCGTTTTCAAGTAGGTTTTCACGGGTTTCGCAACGTGAGGTCGAGCGTTGTCATGCTGAAGA
>JASCZW010010134.1:0-38400 GCA_034211315.2 Aedes japonicus | reverse complement strand
TTGCTCACCAGAAATCAGTTGCATACTTGACTTCTTTGTGCAATGCCATTAAGTTGCGATAAAAATCATATTATGCAAAGCTTTTGTTTAACTACCTTTTGCGCAATCCTAGCAGAGTCTATATTTTTTTTAAATCATTTAAAGGCTCAATCGAATTAACTTTACAGAGCCAAGTTTTCATATTTGTATACATCAATTATTTTAAAACTAACGTTAAGGGGATAGAACTGATTACTCGCAGCCGTCTCGAGGTTAGTAGGAATAACAACTGAAAGGATGGGAAGGTGGGCTGGAAAAGCAGAGTCTACACACTCAGATTATTTTACAGGAATTTTTAAAATTTTACCTAATTCTCAACATCTGAACGTTCGGTAATTCGATTTTACGGATTTCGGTAAAATTTCACCAAAATCCAGTAATTTTTTTTACAGATATATGTAAAATTCCACCGAACTAGGGCGGTCCCTATTTTCGGAGAAATCTAACTTTTTTATTTGAAGAAATATAGCCATACATTTTCAAATATTGATTTGTTCTAGTTGGGGCAAACAAAAAAAAAAGTTTTTTAACAGCATTTGAAGGGATGTTTATTATTGTATATCATATCCGAAAACTGGAGATACGTTATTTTTTTCTCAATTTTAAATTGAGTAAAACACATGTGAATAGGGCGTAATTTTATAAGAAAATCGTTAATTACTTGCTACGGCATGATTTATACCCTAGAGGGTTTGAGCTGTTTAGTGGAATACCTGTAACTAGAAATTAGAAGAAAAATTAGTATTTTCCATTTAATTCCAACTACCTTTGCTTATCTTCGACAGATACGCGTATTTCGTCTACAATGTGCAGACTTCTTCAGTGTCTCGTACTAATAACTCGACTTCGAGTTATTAAGTTATTATTAAGTCGAGTTATTAGTACGAGACACTGAAGAAGTCTGCACATTGTAGACGAAATACGCTTATCTGTCACAGATAAGCACAGGTAGTTGGAATTAAATGGAAAATACTAATTTTTCTTCTAATTTATTGTAATGATTTATACGTAAAAACTCTTATCTTTTCATGTTATAAAAATCATCTGAATCCAACTTTTTTGGAAAATTTGAAAAAAAAAGTTATAGCAAAAAATCTTTTTTGTAAAGACACCGTAAATTATCTAAGGAAAACTGTCCTTGTGAAAGTCCTTACTTCCGATATTATTTATGAGTAATTTCGCTATAGGATTATTTTTCTGTTTGATCATAGTAGCTCGATCGCTTTCAGATAGAAGTGCTGTTTCGTAGTTAGTGTTCGGAACGAAACACAGTTACGCTAGTTAAAACTTGTTGGGATGCTGCTGCAAATCAGAGTGATAAATTTCACGGAAAAGGAAACTAAAACGATTCTCCAAAAGCTGAAAGAG
This sequence comes from Aedes japonicus, assembly GCA_034211315.2. NCBI lineage: Eukaryota > Metazoa > Arthropoda > Insecta > Diptera > Culicidae > Aedes > Aedes japonicus. Next base: position 36,993 of record JASCZW010010134.1, on the reverse strand, counting down.
GACTCAGCAGAACCGGCTGCGGTATATAAAATCAAAATTTACCACTATAGAATAAGGATTAGCAGCGGTGTCAAGTGCAAGGGCAGAATGTCGTCGTAGTTCTGATAAAGTAGTTGAAAAAAAGCCTAAAAATCCAGAATAAAATCTTGCAGACTAATTTACATCTAAAACCAGTCATGATGTCGCTGTATTAATGTCTCCCAAAATGGCAATCAGCTTCATATATCCAAATGATTTGAGCAAGGCACAACACAAAGGCGTACGAATTACCATTATGGAGCAGGGTATTTATCTATACCTGTCGTGCAACACTATAGTTAAAGCAAAAAAGGTTTGTTAGCATTCTGGTATATAAATTTCTGGCAATGTGGGACATCATAATAAATCCTACAGTTACAACAGGTACTCGCAGAAAGCCGTCTGAGGCAAGTGTTGTGCTTCAGGATCTAGTTGAGCGCCTAATTGAGTACATCAAGTATTGTTGATTGGTTCTTATATTCGTTGAAATGTAATACTTCCTGTTGTATTGCTGTCACGAAGTAATTTGGTAAAGTTGTAACCTAGCTTATTTCATGAAACGTTGTTAACAAAACTTTTTTGTTGTGTGTGATTAAACCGAATTAGATTAATTTTCCCGAGATAACTTAAGGTGTTCCATCAATAGAAAAAAAACAGTTTTTTGCTCTAACTTTTTTAATTCAAATTTGCCAACAAAGTTGTTCTGAGATGATTTTTATGACTTAAAAAGATAAAAGTTTTGACGAATGCATCTTTCCGATGTTTTCTATAGCTAGCGTGTAATTAACGATTTTCTTATAAAATTATACTCTTTTCAAATGTGTTTTACTCAATTTAGAAAAATAAACTACCTCCAGTTTTCAGATATGATATACGATAATCAACATCCTTTCAAATGCTGTCCAGAAATGTTTTTTGAGTTTTACCCAACTAGAATAATTAATATTTGAAGAAGCCCTATTTTGTTTACCGAAAACATAATAATTTTTCTTTGACATACAATAGAGACAACTTCAGCACACTTAAAGTGTATTGTTCTAGAATCAATGGGAAGACAACTTTGCTGAAAAACTTGAAATGAAAAAGATGCAGCAAAATAACTGATTGTTATAGGGACACCCTAAGCTACGTACGAAAAAATGCTCTTATTCGGTCATATCAAAAGGTTCAGAAAAATTTATCCAATAAAAGTTGCTTGAAATTATTTTATCTACAATTATTCCCAAGAATTTATGCCTCTATTTCTGCAAATAAAAAAGTTAGATGTTCGATTTCTCTGAAAATAAGCACCACCTTAGTTTTCATTTATACCAAGGGAAGGACCTCATTATTAGAAACATTTTTGCTCCAAAAGTGCAAACTTAGGCTGAAAATGTATCTTGCCAGCTAAATTTGCATTCTGGGCCACCGAGCAGCGAGAGAACAAAAAAAATCAATCTATTGAAATTTTATTCGTTACTTCGCTAGAGCTTCCAGTAGACAGTGCCTTCTTTTGTTGGTACATCTGCTTCCCCACGAATCTGCCCAAGCATTGAAGGCTCCCCCTATGGTGATAGGTCTGCGTCCGGTTAGATCTGCAGTAAATCCATCAAGTATTTGGTGAATCCGCTCTATTGTCCATCTGAATGCTGTGTAGTAACTGCATGTAAAGCTTCCGTTGAGTTTGGCAATATCAAACCTTGGATATGATATCTTGGAAAATCCTTCGTAACTGATGCATTCCGGGCAGATGCTGAGGTCAGTCCTTCGGAGTGGAGATGTGAAAGTCACGTTAATACAGCACAAAGTAGAAGGAGAGTCTTTTTTACAATAGACAGAATCATCTAGAACGGCTTGAAAGTAATGCCATAAATCACCAAACTTCTCAAGTGAGTGCAGCTACAGTCGGCAATTACCCAAGTAACACAAGAAACATCTTCATTGACAAGAATATAAGAACTGAAGAAGTCGTGAGGATAAAATATCAAACATGTCTGGTCGCGAAAAAGTTTTGAGGCTGTTTTCCCACACATATTCGGTTTAAACGTGGTACCTGAACAGCGAACATATTTTTGTTCTTATTTTTGTTTGATCAACTTAAATTTTGCTTATGAAATACCGATGTTGACTGTTTGTCAACTTACCACTACGAACTATTTTTAATCATTTTTGAGTAGCCATACTTTTGACTGATTTGATTCAAAAGTACTCAATTTTGGATAGTTTGAAAAAAGCGTGTATGCTAGTTGTTTGTAAATATGTTAATAGGTTGCATTCAAGATGCACTTTAAACACGTTTTTAACATCCTTATGCAATAGTGAAATTATTTAGAATAGATTGTGGATCCAATACAGTGACGGCTGAAAATATGAGCGTACCGTTTATTTGAAATATTGGAATAACAAAAACACTCCCTAAATGTAAGAATGTGGGGCCACTCACTGATTCAAATAGAAGAAAAATGGGGCATAGGAGTTTGTTTAAATATTATGTAAAAGCAACAGTTTGGGGGGTTGTTAAGAATTTGTTATAAATTGTAACGCTTAACTTGTGGGTGAGTCTTGAGATTAAGCTACACACAACATAATAAAATCAAATTGTTCTTGCATTTTCCATCAGACTGTCATTAATTTAATGAGAGCTTGTTTGTTACGGTTAGGGATTAAGTGCGTGAGACGGTTGTTATAGTCGGTTACAAGGCAGTGCTGGGTTTGTAAAAAAGTCGTTATTCGCCTTAATTAATACATAAATATACTAGCTGCATCGTAAACTCACTAGCGAAAACGAATACTAGTTTGAAATTCAAAATTGTAAAGGTACAGTTTTCGTTGGGTTTTGAGGCTGTGGCAGGAATTGAAAATCTACCGGGAATAAATGTAGTTTACTCTGTTCAATTTCACAGAGAAAACGCAGAAAAGAAAATACGAACATTTGAAAATCGAAAGTGTTACTAATGTTTTATCCATACTGTAGACTTGTACTGTAGAACTGTAGACTTTGAAAATCACCATGTTGATTTTTGTTACTTCCATAGAGAAATCTCACTAAAATTTAATAATTTATTCGTGGTACCATATTCGTTTTTCAATCCAATCAATAGCGCATGAAATTTGAGAAGGTAAAACGGAAAGTTGCACTGCTAACCTTGAGCTGCATATCCAATTTTGATACAACTTCCATGCGTAAAGCACTTTAAATTTCCTTTTTAAAAAATTTATAAACAATCACTGTAAAATACTATTCGCTAAGATATCGTTTCGCCAACTTTGTTAATTTTAGTACCGTTCTCACAGGTACAAAACATATCACTATGTTATAAGCATGCTGTTGGAAGCATCCATAGAACACACACTCAGTAGCAAAAAAAGCCGAGCTAAATTTTCCTACAAAAAAACGCGTTGTTCAACCTTCTGTCACTTTGTCAATTATCAATATTTTTAACTGAAAATTTCACAACACTATAACCAATGTATAGTCCTTATGTGACCAAAATTTCATGTTGATAAAATTTATAAGGTTGAAGTTGAAACATATGTGAAAAAAGTCATTTTTGGACATAGCAAGTTCAAAAATTCGTTTTTCTGTGAAAAATTTAGATACCGTATTATAAATTTCTCCATAGCTTCAAACAATACATAAAATTATGTGGACAAAATTTGAACTGTTTCCATAAAGTGGTTTGGACTACTGCTGGCGTCAAAGTTTAGGCATCATCATAAGTATTTCCCCTTTTCACCCGATATTGACCTTGCTAAAATATCGGTGCAAAAAAAAGCTGAGCTTTTCAGCTAAAAATATTGATAATTGACAAAGTGACAGAAGGTTGAACAACGCGTTTTTTGGAAGGAAACATTTAGCTCGGCTTTTTTATTGCTACTGAGCGTAATATTTGTCTTATGGATGTTCTACAAAATATCTGGTATGACCTGAAAGATGTACAGAAATGTCACATTTATTGCGCTGTTTAGGTTATATGTTTTTATGAAATTAAGTTATTGACGTTACAAAAAAAATTTGAACTTTGTCGATAAGGTGTATTTTTTAAAAATAATATGACATGTAATGTTACTTGGGTATTCTTTTATGCGGCTATCGTTCCAGATGAACTGAAATGCTTCAATGAAATAATAAAATCAAACTTGCCGTTTCAATAAAGTACCTTTGGTATAATCTACACTGTAAGAACGATTGATTCGGTTGTTTCATGAAGATTGTTTACAATAACGATTCGGTTGCTTTCATACGAGGCCATCTCGCTCAATTTAATTGCTTAGCATTGTTTTTAGTGAGCTACTGTATGTCAATTGCATAGAGTATATTAAAATAATTAATAACTATATATACTTACGGTTCTGTTGAATTCAAGAACGCAGAATCTTCAAAAACATACGAAACAGTTTAAATGGAAGCAGGAAAATTGTTACATCTGTTGCATACTTGCCCTGTTTAAAACTGTTTAAAAATTCCCTCCGGACCTAACTAAAAAAGTGGATGGAATCTACCTGACAGTGATTTGATGTACATTTATTTTCGGATTTAGAGCGTATTTAGAAATATGTTTTGATACTTTGTCCAAGGAAATAATTTCTTTCAGTGTATGGGTTAGCGGCAAAGGCCCGAACGCAATGTGGACGGAAACGGAATTGTAACGGCAAGTTTGACAGTTGTCGTAAATGACGTCGATTTGCCGAATTGTAACGGGTGGCAACTGAAATTTTGGAATTTCTTTCTCAAGCTGTCATAAAAAGGCAAACATAGTTGAAGAAGATCTGATTTATTCAAAAAAAAAAGATACATTGTCCATTGTTGAAAAAAAATTATTGAACATTTGAAAACGGTCCGTAATCGGATGTTCGGCGAAGCTTACGTTTGATGTCGGAACAGGAGCGTTGTACGGCCTCCATGTCAACTTTGCGAATGCATCTCTTGATTCTACCAATCAACTGTTTGCAATTCGTGGCTCTCCAGTTATTTTTGTACACCAAGGAACTCAAAACCCCGAAGAAATCTTCGATTGGGCGACACTGAGGCAGATTTGTCGGGTTGTGGTTTTTGGGTACAAATGGGATCGAATGGGTATTCAGGAACGATTGTGTTTTTATGGCGTAATGCGATGACGCTTTATCCGGCCAAAACACGTATTGTCCATCAGCATGATGTTTTTGTAGAAACGGGATCAAAATTTTCTTCAAACATTCGTTCTGGTACACATCTTGATTGATTGCCAAACCAGAGGGCTTGAACCATGGCTTAGAAATGCCTTTCTCGGAAATGGCAATGTACAGCATCACTTTCTGTTCAAACTTATGTTTAAACTTATATTTTATGTTCAGAGGTGTAGTAGAACTATCCGTTGAATAGTATCGATCGTTTCCGGGAATCTGCGTCTTCGAAAGAGGGAAGTAGCTTTCGTCGTCCAAAACAAAACTTTTCTTTTCCGGATTAATTTTTAATCAACCAACGGCATTGGGATTTCAGCGTTGAAATCTGTGCATCAGTATATTCCGGGGCTCGTGTCTTCTTTCGGCACTTTATTCCGACTCTTTTCAATGTTTTGGAGATGTACTGGTGAGAACAGTTGAACTTTTTTGCGGCATCCCGTTGGCTCAGTGAATCCTTGTTGTTGAAGGCACGAGAAAGAGAACGAAGTCCTTTTGCGTCCATAATTTTGGCTGGTCTTCCACTACCTTGCTTGCGAGCAGTTGTTGGGGATCTTAGGATATGGTGAACAGTCGAAGTCGCAACATTTTCGCTTTTAAAATGTTGTACCGTATACGTTTTGCCGAGATTTCTGTGCAGTTCGTAGAACTGTACAACGCGCTCGCGAAATACTTCTTGTTTCGACGGCATTTTGAGCAAAACTGAGCAAGCATAAACAAAACAGAAAATACTAGCAGAAAGAGGAGAGAAAGAGCTAACGCATACACACTCTTATTTCTCTCTGAGCTCGTTTGTTGTTGAGCATAGAGGCCTCGAAAAAATTCCAAAATTTTAATTGCCACCCGTTAATCAACTTGAATCTTATCAGTTTTCTATCCGACAAGCAGGTTTAGTCAGATTGGAGTATTCCACTGCCGTCACCGTTCCGGTTCCACTATCACTGCGTTTGAGTCTTAAGAGGATCCTTTTATCTTCGCGCTGACGCAATGACATCTATATAAGGTCTGGCCCAGCACAGTGCGTGGCTTGTATTGGAAGCAAAAGTAATGTATACATTGCTGAGCCGTCGCGTGATGGCGTGACACTATTCAACTTTCTATGGGCGTGCAAAGATTCAGATAAACAAATGGGTTTAAATGTTGATTATAAATGCGGGATCATGTCATTTATTGTGCAGATGCAGTTCCTCCCGATTACATATGTGATTTCTCGTAAGTTTAACTGAGTTGATTGAATTTCTGCCACATAAACCTTCAAACACTGGGACCTGACAATCGAGTAACGATATCGAGCCAACGAGCCAACCTTACAATTTCCACTGGAAAAGGTTGAAAAATTTAGTTTTATAGCGCACACAGTGAACAATCACGGAGCGAACAAATAAATTAAACAGTATGCCGATTTTTCCGAGCGCATGCGTAGCGAGCGTAAGGAGCGCGGTGGTATTAGAGTAATAAGCGAATTTTATTCATTTCACTAATATTGTTGTGGACGCTGGACCAGACCTTATATAGACGTCATTGGCGCCGACGTGCATATTGTTTACTTTTAAATTGAAGTTTCGTAAATGGTGTCTCGACCGGAGCTGCGAAATTTTATTTTGAACAAGTGGTTAGAGAATCCTCATCGTTCAAAGAAAACAATCGCAAATTCGGTCGGGGTGACGCAACAAACATTAGCGAATGTCATCAGCTAGTTTTTACAAACTAGAATGGTTCAGAGGGAGCTAACCAAGCAGTCAAAAAGGGGAACACGCAACAAACAAGATGAGAAACAAGTGGTGAAATTGTACAAATAGCCCAACATGTTGGTCAGTGATGTTGCCAAAAAAGTGGATGTATGGAAGTCAACTGTGCAGGACATAAAAGTGAAATGTTGACGGAGGTCATTCAACTCAAAAGAAACCTTGCCGAGATGATGAAGGGCTTGAAAAAGCGAAAAGTCGGGCCCGAAAGCTATATGATTCGTTGTTAATTGAAGAAATGGCGAGCGTGGCTATTCTGAATTCCCTCGGAATTGTATCCATTTACATACACTGAGAATATTTTACTGATAGATTATATGTGTCCACACAAAGATTTTTGCAATCTGCTTTGTACAATGAAATCTATGTGCAGGACACATACTATTTTTGGTTCCATCTAATAGCCATGTGTGGCCGCATATATTATTAAATTGACACATAATCTTCATTTGTCTTTCTAAGGGCATTATGTTTATGTGTGGCATATCAAATCGACCAGAATTACTTATGGATATTTACCATTAATTATGTGCTGTTTATTTTTCGTGAATTTTTGCAACAAAAATCTCGTTTTTCCAATGCTACGAACAAAAAATGCTGTGTAAAATATTGAATATAATTTTGAAACTTAAAATGGATTGTAGACACAATTTATTCATCATCTAACAATTTATCAGCCTTGTCACATTGTTGAATTTTCAAGTATTTTTTCATATTTTAAATAAATCAATGTTCTAGCTATAATTCAGTGGCGCATTAACATTTTCGAACTTTTAAGTTATAAAACACCAATAAAGTGAATGCCGCATTAAAAGATTATCAAATGCAGGCAAAAAACAGATGCATTTATTGTCAATTTTACAATTAATTTAAATACATATCCATTTTGGATATGTTTATCGATAATTTTTTTTCTTCAATAGCTTCAACTCAACTATAAACAAAAAAAGTCCCCATTCAGGAGAACGCATAAGAATAATGGAATCTTCGAAACATGTATGTGACGGACTGCAAGTGTTCTTAAAGAGGATAATCATCAAACTATTAAAACTTGTGGTAGTTTTATCATAGTTTTAAGCATGTCTTGAATGTCATTACAAGTATGTACCGATAAAACTATCAAGTTTTGAATGAACCTTCAAACAGACTTGAGAACCTCCTGTAGTGTGGGCCTTGTTGAACTTATGAGGGTTTTATGGCTGTTTTATCGATGTTATGTAGAATATCTATTTTTATGCGTGGTTTTATCAAATGATTCTTGAAAACTTCTTCAAGTGTACCTTAAAATTGAATTTGTTACTAAAGACAGGGCACTGAAACATTCGTGAAGGTTTATTTTTCACAAATCCCTGGTAATAAATTCTACATTACGAAGGACAGAGGAAGCCTAGAGTTTGAGTTTAAAGAACAGAAGATAGAAAAAATTTGCTAAAAAATATCTCGTTTGGCCAAATCAGCCAATCATTCATCTCAACTGAGAATATTAACAGGGAAATCTACATCAAAAAGAGACTTCAAAAACGCCTATTGCAACTTCCAAAGCAGCATTCCCAAAACACCCTATTTTGGCCCGATTCAGCGACTTGCCACTTCTCAACAGTGATGAAGAAATGTGACGAGTAAAATAATGTCATTGTGTTACCTCATGATATGAATCCTCCAAACTGTCCAGAATTCCGATTGATCAAGAAATTTTGGGCAATAATGAAGGCCGATTGTCGGAAAATGGGAGGAGAGCAAAAATCGGTTCAAAACTTCAAGCAGAAGTGGACAAAAGCTTACAAAACCAGAGAAGCGAAGTTTGTCCAAACCTTGATGGCAGGAGTCAAATCAAAGATCTGAAAGTTTTGGCGTGAAGGGGGAATTTAAATCTATTATTGTTATTCGCAAAGAAATATACTAAAGATAAATAACTGTTGAGAAAAGTATTTGTTTGTATTTCTTTTAAACCTATAACGATCGGATCGTGTGATGATACAAAATGTATTTCCGGACACGTATTACCCCTAGTAGCACACTTGTTACAAGCCAGTTAAAGTAACTGCTTTGTGACTCACATAAGTCACAATCAAGTTGCTGCAACAATTTTTGACCATTTTGTACTGATTGGGACATTACCACACTTATTCAGAGCGCACTCATACAAACGGGCGTGTGGTCTCTATAAAATTGAAATCTTTATTTAAAAAAGTAAAGCAAACTAATATTACAAAAAGATGTATCAATTTATAAATTTGTACAAGCACAGGTGTTTTACTTGTTACCACAGTTCCAATTGGCCTCAAATTGACGATCGCTTGTCCTTACATTTGTTATCTTATTACTTGATTATAGCTCTAAACAACGCTTGAAATTTAAATTGTAAGTCTCTCATTATTGTTAATGGTTCACAATTCTACTTGCTTGCTTACTACTTAAATTGCTGAAATGATAACTTTTATACTGTTAAGGCAAAGTAAGCGGTTTCAATTGAATTACAGCAACCAAGGCTGCAATTTCGATATTAAACTAGCTTTAGTTCGGGAGAAAACACACACTTTCACACCTATTCTATCGGTCCCCTGGATCTTAGAATCTTTCGACACTCACTCGGCCGGATGCATTTACCTTCGGATGATTCCCTAACATATCGTATTTGGCAGAAACAGCCAGCCACACAGGTACTCGAGCACATTGTTCTCCGGCGGTGTCTCCAGGCTGTGCACGTGGGTGGGCATTCGCTGCCACATTCCATGTAAACTTCATTCTCGCCGCACTGTTTCGAGGGAGCTATGAACAAAATTGTCAGAAATGGTTCCACTGGATCAACGTTTGCAGGAAATTGAAGAAGTTTCATAAAATGATTGATAAAATTATACCTTTTCCGGGCTCGTCTGCCCTACTGGAGGAGATCACAACCGACACTAAACAGAGAACGAAGACTAGCTGCGTGGCATTCATGTTGAAATAGATTGCGACAGTCGGTTTGCAAAGCTTTTTATAAGAGGAAGAAATTTGTAGAAAAATCACTGCATTTATAAATTTATATTAACTAAAGTCGCTCGTTACAGTATAATGGTCTGGTTCAGAAAGAAGCTAGAATTAAATTGCAGCACTGCATCGCCTGCGTCCGATGACTTGAAACCATTAACATGGGAAGTGGTGATGACTGGGTGGCATCACTAATAACGCGTTCATTATGCATTTGGGGAAAACCGTCTGACTAGAACGAATATGTGATACACTTTCAGCTTGAATCAATCATCATTTACACGTGTAGGGGAATGGACACGGATAAATACTCAATAACGCTTATAAGAAAGAAAGCTTAGTTCGAATTCAGATAGTCAAATAACGGTTATTCTATCCCGAAGTCTTGAATGTTCTGATTTCGATCATGCCAACCTGAGTTCCAGAAACCAGTTCTTTCACATAATTTCGAAAATAATCTCGCCTAATGATCCTCAATTACGCTACTCCATCCAAACACCAGCCAGTTCTTGGGTACTTACTTTTCGATAAATTAAATTTTACACTTTTTCTCCCCAGCTAATGTTAGCCCACAACTCACGACGTTCTTCTTTCCCCCCTCCTGTTTTACAGAACAGCAATGTGCCGGTTCGGATGCCAGCTCGACGACCTCCTCGAAGACGTTCGTGGCCTGCAAGGTGTGTGGCGACAAGGCCTCCGGCTATCATTACGGCGTAACGTCGTGCGAAGGCTGCAAGGGATTCTTCCGACGGAGCATTCAGAAGCAGATCGAATACCGCTGCCTGCGGGATGGCAAGTGTCTGGTGATACGGCTCAACCGGAATCGGTGCCAGTACTGTCGGTTCAAAAAGTGTCTCGCCGTTGGAATGAGCCGGGATTGTAAGTGTTGTTACCAATTACCAATATTCACTGCATGAGAAAGTTGCAACAAACTCTCGCGAAGAATGCATTTATCCAACCGCCCGGAGAGTGCATTGCCCTTTTCGTTGCAACATATTTTCTGTTCCCTGTGAACATAAATCTCCCCACTTCCTCCCCCGTTTGGATTCCTGCTGAAAGATTCGGAATCGACCAACTCGAAAGGTTAAAAGGGAATCAGCGAATACAAGGTACTGCTCGAACAATTTACCTTTTCCCGCAAGATAAGCGGATTCAAGGCGGGAAACCAAACAAGCCGTGATCATCTCAACCCTCGCTAAAGAGATTAAAATTGAAAGTTTAACTGTACTGCGTTGGGTTGCATGCATGCATATTAGGTCTATTTGAAAAATTGCAGCTTGTGCAGGGAAGAACATCAAGAAGAAGTCGTAATTGGAAAAGAATCAAGTTTTAGTTATTCCAGTTTGATGTGAGTGATCTTATGTGGCGTGGATGGAAATACTTGGTTATATTTAGCTGCACACGGTGAGAAGGTAAAGAACACGATTTAATTATTCCAGCTGGGAATTACATCACCTATAGAACACAGGCGTCGTCATATGATCGAGTGCACTTTCATTACTGGCCGACAATGGAATTTAATCAGCAATATGAATGAGTAGTTGTTTTTTTTTTCCTATAACAATTATCAACACATGGCATAAATCTCAGCCTAGTAACTAACAATTAACTATTTTAAATTTCATGGAATATTTATGGTGAAACCATTCCAATCATTAAAAAATTCAAATAGCTAGTTTACTTACAGAATGGGTAATTTTTTTTAGACTTAATACTTTTCTGCAGCGGAATATTGTAATGAGTTCACAGTAATTCTGTATGAAGGGCCAAAATTGGAGAGGTGGACCCGAAGCAGATACACTTGCGGGAGACCTCCAAGAACATATACATCAATAAACCAAACATCCCGATTCGTAATACTTATTATGCTCTCCACGGAATGGTTTGTTAAGTAACTAAAATTGATAACTCAGCGAAATAAACTTTTGATATTCACAAGATTTCATTATGATCATTTGCCAAAAGAAATCAGTATGAATTTTATTGATTTGTCTCATGAAATATAATGATGTTGAAAATATAAAAATATGGAACAAACTGTTACCGAACCCAATATATAGCCAAGGTCATATAAGTTCTAGAAGGATATAAATGCTTTAAAATATGCTATAATAAAACCATAACTATTTCCTACAGATGGCGTTGGTAATCGCCAATCTGAACCATTTTCTATGAGCCTCACTTCTTGAATGACGGCTGTCAAAATTTCAGCCATTTCTGTCCACGCATTCATTAGTGACAACAGTGAGAAGAGACCGATCTGCAAGTTTAAAAAAAATGGAAAAAGCAGAGTATCGAGTTTTGATAAAATACTAATTTCTACACAAGAAAACAACTGCCGAAACCAAAGCCAAGCTGTATAAGTATTTTCCAGACTCTGCTTCGTCGATTCAAACGATTCATAAGTGGTTTGCTGAATTTCGTTGGGGCCGTACGAGCACCGTTGACGCACCACGTTCTGGACGCCCAAATGAGGTCTCTACAACAAAGAACGTCGATAAAATCCATGATATAGTATTAGAGTGAAATTGAGAGAGCTAGCTAATGCTTTAGGCATTTCAATGGAACGAGTTGGCAACATCATACATTCCGTTTTGGGTATGGAGCAGCTCTGCGCGCGATGGGTGCCGTGTTTGCTTAGAATGGACCAAAAACGCATTCGTGTTTATCTCTTTCAGGAGAATGTGAGCAAGTTTACACGCAATCCGAAGGAATTTGTGCGACAATTCATAACCATGGATGAAACTTGGGTCCACTACTACACACCGGAGTCATCGCAGCAGGCAAAACAGTGGGTTCCACCGGGTGAAAGAGCTCCGAAGCGCCCGAAAACGCAACAATCGGCGGGAAAGGTTATGGCCTTCGGGATGCGCAAGGTGTAATATTCATCGACTATCTTGAAAAAGGTGAAATCATAACAGGCGCATACTAAAGGGCGATACGGTCAAAATTTGGTCAATATCAACTTGACGTATTTCTTTCAATTTTGCATTTAAAAAACCTGAACACCCCTCATTTTGAAGGTGTGTGTGTGTAGAATGTTGCTCCTATTTTGATTTTGCAATTCACTCTTCAGTTGTCAAAATGCCGTCCAAGCAAGAAGAGCAGCGTATCAAATTTTTTCGAGCTAAATCGAGCTAAAAGAAAATCCGAGCTACTCGCACGCAAAGTTGGCAAAATCGCTAAAAGTTGCCAAATCAACCGTTACAAATGTAATTAAAGTGTTTGGGGAACGTTTGTCGACAGCCAGGAAGTCTGGATCGGGGGGAAATCGAAAACCGGAAGCTGCTGAGACGACAAAGAGAGTTGCCGGTAGTTTCAAGCGAAACCCTAACCTATCTCTCCGAGATGCCGCAAATAAGCTGGGTGTATCGTCTACAACCGTGCATCGAGCCAAAAAACGAGCCGGACTATCGACTTACAAGAAGGTAGTGACTCCAAATCGCGATGATAAATAAAATACGACGGCCAAAGCGCGATCCCGGAGGCTGTACACGACGATGCTGACGAAGTTTGACTGCGTGGTAATGGACGACGAAACCTACGTCAAAGCCGACTACAAGCAGCTTCCGGGACAGGAGTTTTATACGGCAAAAGGATGGGGAAAGGTAGCAGATATTTTCAAGCACACGAAACTGTTAAAGTTCGCAAAGAAATATCTGGTTTGGCAAGCCATCTGTACCTGTGGCTTGAAAAGCAGCATTTTCATAGCTTCCGGGACTGTCAACCAAGAAATTTACGTGAAAGAGTGTTTGAATAAACGTCTGCTGCCTTTCCTGAAGAAACACGGTTGTTCCGTACTGTTTTGGCCGGATTTGGCATCTTGCCATTACGGTAAAAGGCCATGGAGTGGTACGCCGCCAACAACGTACAGGTGGTTCCCAAGGACAAGAACCCTCCCAACACGCCAGAGCTCCGCCCAATTGAGAAATACTGGGCTATTGTCAAGCGGAACCTAAAGAAGACCAAAAAAACTGCTAAGCACGAGCAGCAGTTCAAGGCAAACTGGCTTTCTGCGGCGAAGAAGGTGGACAAGGTGGCTGTACAAAATCTAATGGCAGGGGTCAAGCGTAAGGCCCGGCAATCCGGATTTGGAAAAGCGGAAGCCTAACTGAATATTTTTCCTGAATTTTATACTAATTGAACTTGAAAAAGAAATTTAATTTGATTTTTTAAATAAACGATTTCACCGATTTACACGCGTTTTCCCTTGACCAAATTTTGACCGTATCACCCTTTATGCAGTGTTATTGGATCGTTTGAAGGATGAAGTCCAGAAAAAACGGCCGCATTGGCCGAAAAAAAGTGTGCTCTATCATCATGACAATGCGCCTGCTCATTCATCCCCAAATGCTCAAGCAAAATTTTGGTATTTATTGGTTCCCCATCCACCGTATTCACCAGACTTGGCCCCCAGTGACTTCTGTTTGTTCCCAAACCTGATGAGATGGCTCACCGTTAAGCGTTTTTTCTCAAATGATGAGCTAATAGGCTAATAGGCTATTAGTAATAGCTGAAACCGATGGCTATTTTGAAGGACTTCCGAAGGTGTACTATTCGGATGGGATACACAAAAATTAGAAAATGGCTGGACTGACTGTATCGACCTAAACGGAGAGTATAATAAAACCGAATTTGGCAAAAAAATATGTTTTCGTGTTTGATATTAAAGGGACTTTTTAAGCAAATGTAGTGCCGTATATGTTTGTTCCTACTTCTACAGTTGCCAAATGAAATTCGGTGACACAATTTCCAGTGCGGTTGAAGCTCGGATTTCGATCGGCTGCATAACCTTTTGCCAGTCAAGGGGAGTTCCTCCCCCTTGCCTACCCTGCATTGGGTAGTATGGTAAAGGATCATGTGCCTGATACGTACACTACCGTTCAATGCACTCCGCTCGTTTTCAAACTTGTATCTTTTAATTTCAAAGCCTGCCGTTGCCCTATACGGAACTATCAATACACTTTCTCTTCATGTCTATTCGTTCTAGCAATAAAATACCGTCCACTCCTAGCGCTTTGCATGGAGATGAGAAATTATCTGCTTCTGACAAACTTCATTAAAGTTAGACTTGATACTATCAATCTTAGGAATCGTACTTCCACATGAAAAGAGTGTGCAAGAGAGCTTTATCGTTTTTTTTTTTTTAATCAGTTCGTTTATTTGTTAGGCTCAGGCGTGTGTAACACTTTACGGAGCCGATATTCAATATTGTTGTACAACAATTTTTACTTTTTGTTATTAGTAAAAGAGGGATGCCAATTACTCGTGGCTAGCTCGAGGTTAATGGGTCACATTTTCGTTTGGAAAGGGCTAGGTAGGTAACTTATTTAAGCCATTATTTGCTGCTTTTGGTTGCGACATCTACCAAATCCTCGATCCCTGTAGTCCCTTCCAGGAACAAAGCCGCAGATGGGTGACCACAGATTGCTAGGCAGGTACAAGTAGCACGGAAACAAATGGATAGGTTAACTGGGACACAATGGTAGGGAATTTACTAGAGTGGAAGGAAGGAGGGTGATGACGTTACACTCTTAGATCAGACAAACAAAGGAATTCGTAAATCGCTTGCATGTAGGGAAGATCACGCATTCCCAAAACATCTCTTATCTCGCGGAAGGGTTGTCTACCTCGGGCCACTAGGGTATCCAATAGTCGTGCTCTGGAGGCATCATTATCCGGGCAATGCCAAACTGCGTGAGCGATGTCATCATAACCGGTTCCGCACCTACATAAATTGCTATCGACGAGGTTAATTCTGTAGAGATGTGCGTCTAGCGAGTAGTGGTTGGACATAAGTCTTGACATCACACGAATGAAACCGCGACTTACATCCAGACCTTTGAACCACGATCTCGACGAAACATTTGGAATAATGGAATGTAACCACCGCCCAAGAGAATTACTTGTCCAATCGTTTTGCCAACTTTGAAGAGAACTCTGACGTACTAATGGGAAAAATTCATCATGTGAAATTCTTCTTTCAAAAATATCGCCTTCTTGTGCGCCCACCTTTGCTAGAGAGTCCGCCATCTCATTGCCTGGGATTGAACAATGTGAGGGGACCCATACAAAGGTAATCTTAAATGATCTTTCGACCAACGCACACATCTGCTCCCTTATATTTGCAAGGAAGTAAGATGAGTGCCTTACTGTTTTCATCGACTGCAGGGCCTCAATAGAACTGAGACTATCTGAGAAGATGAAATAATGGTCTATGGGCATGCCGGAAATTATCCCCAATGCGAAATTGATTGCTGCCAGCTCAGCAACATATACGGAACAAGGTTCCTGAAGTTTCCGGAAGGCAGATGTGTATTCATTGTGAACACCGAAACCAGTGGATCCATCAATGCGCGACCCATCAGTGAAAAATCTACTATTGCAATTGACATGTCGGTACTTTTCAATAAAAATATGGGGAATTAAAATAGGCCGAAGTTGATCTGGAACTCCTTGAATGGCCTGTTTCATGGAGAGATCATAATCAATGGAGGAACTGTGATAAGGAAGCGTACACTAGGAGAACTATAGCATGGAAGACTAATAATGGATGACATATAGTTAATATAGATTCGCAAGAATCTAGACTGGAGTACTCAATTCGAGCATTTCTTCGAAGTTTTCAATCACAAGGTTGTTACTGATTCCACACTTGATCAGTATTCTAGATGAGAGCTCCCAGAAGCGGTTCTGTAAGGGTTTAACTCCTGCCAGAACCTCCAGGCTCATATTATGCGTTGAATGCATACAGCCAAGGGCAATACGTAAACAACGATATTGAACGCGTTCCAATTTAATGAGGTGGCTGTTTCTTGCCGAGAGGAAGCAAAAAGAGCCATATTCGAGAACTGAAAGAATAGTTGTTTTGTAGAGTTTAATAAGGTCTTCCGGGTGAGCACCCCACAATGTTCCGGAAATTGATCTTAGAAAATTGATCCTTGGTTGACATTTCTGTTTAAATACGCAATGTGAGTACTCCAAGTGCATTTTGAATCAAACATGACTCCAAGGTATTTGAAGGTCAAAGATTGGGTAATGTCTCTATCCAACAGCTTGAGACGCAGTTGGGCTGGGAACCGCTTTCTAGTAAACACTACCAATTCGGTTTTTTGCGGTGAAAACTCGATCCCCAAATTTCTGGCCCAGATGGACAGATTATTTAGGAATTTTGCAATGGTCTTTGCAAGACTTCCGCACGCGGACCTCTTAAGGAGATCACAGCATCGTCTGCAAGTTGTCTTAGCGTGCATCTATTTTCCAAGCAATTATCAATATCTTTAACATAAAAATTATAAAGTAAGGGACTTAAACATGAGCCTTGGGGTAAGCCCATGTAGCTAATTCTGAAGTTGTCAGTTGACCTAGATTGAAGGTCATTTGTTTTTCTGACAGTAAATTATACAAAAAATTATTCAAAATTCCTGGTAAACCATAACTGTGCAGGCTATCTGCCAGTATATCTATGGAAACTGAATCAAATGCGCCCTTAATATCCAGAAACACTGAAGCCAATTGCTCCTTGTGTGCAAAGGCCAGCTGTATATCAGATGAAAGCAACGCTAAACAATCGTTTGTTCCTTTGCTCTTTCGGAAACCAAATTGCGTATTTGATAGCAGGTTGTTTGATTCAACCCAGCGGTCAAGTCTTGATAGGATCATTTTTTCTAACAATTTCCTTAAGCACGATAGCATAGAGATCGGACGGTATGAATTGTAATCAGACGCTGGTTTCCCAGGCTTTTGAATAGCTATTACTTTAACCTGTCTCCATTCGGGTGGAACTATGTTTAATCCTAAGAGAGTGTTGTACAGGTTAAGTAATCGTCTTTTAGCGACATCGGGGAGATTTTTCAGAAGGTTGAATTTAATCATATCGCTTCCCGGAGCAGAGTTGTTCGATGAAAGAAGTGCCATTGAAAATTCCAACATTGTGAATGGTTCGTCCAGAAAACCGTTACTTCGGGTGGAATCCCGTAAATTCGGTTGTGTTGGGACAGAGTCTGGACAAACCTTTTTAGCGAAGTCGAATATCCACTGCATGGAGTATTCTTCACTCTCATTGGAGGATGAGCGGTTTCGCATGTAACGAGCCTTTCTCCAAAGCGTTGTCATCGAGGTTTCTCTAGATAGTCCCTCTACAAACGAACGCCAATAATTGCGTTTCTTTGCTTTGAGTAAGTTTTGAAGCTTTTTTTCAAGCTTTAGGTACTTTTCAAAAAGCTCACATGTTTCATGTCTACGATAAT
Organism: Aedes japonicus; assembly: GCA_034211315.2. Classification (NCBI taxonomy): domain Eukaryota; kingdom Metazoa; phylum Arthropoda; class Insecta; order Diptera; family Culicidae; genus Aedes; species Aedes japonicus. The sequence goes on along the minus strand of JASCZW010010134.1, from coordinate 18,872 downwards.
CTTTAAACGCATCGGATTTCTCAAGATACAACTTAGTGCATTCGTCATCCCATCCAGGGGTGGCGGGTCTTCTTTTGAGGGATGCACTTGGAACACGTCGTTTCTGAGATTCTAATGCACTTTTGTACATTAGTTCGGAAGGAAACGATACTCTTCTAATGGTGGAAGAGGATCGGTAGAATCAATACCAAGGGTTACCGCCGATGCAAAATGTTGCCAATCAATATGCCTCGTGAGGTCATAAGGGACATGGGTTGACTGGTCTGTTTTTTCAAACTAGTTGTGATTGAGATAATAATTGGTAAGTGATCACTACCATGGGGATCATTGATTACCTTCCACAGGCAATCTAATGATAGTGAATTAGAGCACAAAGATATGTCAAGTCGACTCTCCTGGCAGGAGGTTTTGCTATTCGTGTCGCTTCCCCAGTGTTCAAGATGGTCAAGTTGAAATCGTCGCATAAGTCATAGAAAATACCCGCTCTATTGTCATCGTATTGTTCGCCCCAAGCAGTACCGTGGGAGTTCAAATCGCCCAGAATCAAAACTGGAGATGGAAGTAAATTAACTGAACTCCAAAGTTGACGGCGGTTTATTGATGTCCTCGGAGGGACATAGACAGAAGCTATGCAAAGATCTTTATTCTTTACATTTATTTGGCAAGCGACGATTTCAATGCCTGAGATTATTGGGAGTGAGATTTTATAGAAGGGGTAGCACTTTTTGATCCCCAAAAGTACGCCACCATATGAATCATCTCGGTCCAGGCGAATAATGTTAAAATCGTGGAAGTTTAATTCATCTTCAGGAGAAAGCCATGTTTCACAGAGAGCAAATATATCACAATCAGAATTGTGAATCAAATACTTGAACGAGTCTAATTTAGGTATTAGACTACGACAGTTCCATTGTAATACGGTGATCATATCTTGGACCTCACTCGACGAATTATTCATCGAAAGATATGAACTCACCAATGAGGGGCCATGATACAGTCAATTGCTTAAAGTAGTTTCCAACTATAGGAATAAGCAGGTCGATAATTCCTCGGAGCGGTGAAGCATCCGAAAGACCAAGAGCATTTAAAATATTATCCACAATGTCCTTAAAATTAATCTTACCTCGCTTGGACGGGATATTTTTTTTTGAATTGCGAGAAGACGTAGTACTTGTTTTTGGTGTTTTTGGCAACCTCTTACGGTTACTGTTATTAGGTAGCGGCGGGGCGGCATAGCTACAGCTAGGAACGGATGCATCAGCTATTACCGGTTTATTCGGTTTTTTAAATGGACCCCCGCTACCTCCATTTTTTTGCAAGCTTTTGAGAGTGGCTTTTATTTGTTTCCGGCGCACACCCGGGGAACTACATGGCTTCCTTTTACCGGGGGCGTGTACCTCCGGAAAACCACTCTCATCGGCTACGTCAGAGTCCAGTTCATCGGAAGACAAAATTATAAAAGGATTTTCATTTCTGGGGGCTGATGCAGACGATGCAGACGCTCCGTTTTGCGACTTTAACATTTCTGCATACGTCTGCTTGGAGCGTTCTTGTATGGAACGTCTCACGTTACCAGTGTGCCTCTTGTACATGGGGCAGTTCTGCAAATCATGTAGAGGCTCTTTGCCACAGTAAGCACACTTTGTTGCTTCCTGTTGGCAAGCATCCTCTAAATGCCTTTGGCCACATTTGCCACAACGGGGCTTGTTGTCGCAAAAATTAGCCGTATGACCCAACTGTTTGCACTTGGTACAATTAAATACCCTTGGTACAAAAAGGCGCACTGGAAAGAAAACATTATCAATTTCAACGAATTTTGGGAGAACTGATCCGGCGAAGGTCACTTGTAGCGAGTCCGACGGTAAATACGTCTTTCTTCCATCTACCATTGATGCTGCATGCAATTTTTTACATTCCAAAATTTCAATGGTAGACGAAACAGAATTAGGAAGTCGCCCCATACCTTCCATAACGTCTTCACACGTCAGGGTCGCTGCAGAAACCACACCATCTATCTCCACATCTCGAGATGGGATGTAGACGTAGTACTCGGCATTGTAACCTACGTCACTAGCAATATCATTTGCATTTTTATACGTAGGTGCAGTAACACGCAGTTTGTTTCGGTTGACCTGATGAAATTCGGTCCCCGGATAACGACGCGTCAAATTTCGTTTAATGCCCAAAAAGTCTAGGGCTTTCGCTTTCTGCCGAAAGTAGACAACCCAAGGAGAGGCAGAAGACGGCTGATAACAGCGTGTCCTAAAAATATCTTTGGGAGGCAAGTTGCCCCCCTTAGGAACATCCATGCAAAAATAAATTTAATCAAAAAACAATAAAAAAAAAAAAGAAAAAAAAAATTAATAACAAAAAAAAATAAGGTAAATCAAATGTTTTTTTTGAACCACCCTATGCAAACGATTCTACTATATGGAAGAAAATACACACTCCACTAACAGACGAGAGAACAAAAACAAATGTGCTACTTGCCCGCTGCTGTTGTGTAGGCTATTGTCGTCTATGAGGCTCCGTCTGCTGTTGCTCTTAAACAAAGCACCGGTTGGTGACCGCCTGTGAGTGGGGCGATGACCGTCACTGCTGCGATTATGCTGATGGTGATGATGGGTACCGGTTGGTAATTTTACAGAACATCCGTCGGACTCGGCCGGGAATGTCTGCTTCCCTTAAGGAACGCTCGGCTGGATTTCGGCGGTTGAAAACAATTCACTTATTTTTCCACAATAATCACGTGGTTGGTTCAACCAAGGTTGGAAAACAAAGCGTAGTGCGGAGTGAAAAAAAACTCGACCGAAGCACTTCAGCGTTCGATGCGGAATGAGAGCTTTATCGTTGAAATGGGTTGGCTAATCTATCAAATTCGTAGTTTCGATATGCGTTTTTGGAAAGCTTCATAGTTGGCACGCACGATATATTGAGGCCTGTCATTCCATATTTTCACCAAATATTTCTTAAATGTTTCCACGGTTAGTCTTCTAGCATTCCCAAGTTTAACCAGCATGTAGCCTTATGCATAGAAGTCGAAAGGGTTCAAATTAGGTGAAGAAACAGGCCATTCTTTCTACAAAATAAAATCCGGAAAATCGTCTTCACACCAAGCCTTTGAAGCTTTTGCCCGGTGGGATAGTGCAGAATCTTGTTGGAAGCAGTATGGTGGATTCTTGTAGTGTTTCTTGACGAAGGGTAGCAAATGGTTCTTTCAAACTTTATCGATTTTATATTTACTGTTGATTTTCATACTAGTTTGAATGAACAGTAATGGAACCTTCAAAGATTTGGAGAAAAATCTAAATCTGGAACCTTTGAACAACTACACAGATAAAAAGAAACATTGATTTTTCCGTGTTATCTAATGCACATGAAGAGAATGCTAGATCTGGGTGAAATTTATGGGATATTTCAAGTAAATTTAAGCCAGATAACGCCTGAATTTAGTCTGTTGTATGAAAGATTTCCAACATTGTTGTATGGCGCATGAAAGATTGCAAACAATTTCGTTGTTTACACCTCATTTAGCATGGGATTAAACGAGTGGAAATTTTACGCGCTTGTTAAAATTCATTATTTTTTCTGTGTAGCTTATCTCTAGAAATATGAGAAAGATGTGCGGCCTACATCCGATCATTTGGCTAGTTGTGGTGATCCTGTAGCAGGACCATGTTTTCGTCCGAAAATTGAATTTCAACAGAGTTTCGACTGTTGTAATCTTCTGCTCTTCAGTCAAGCATTGCACTCGTTGATTTTTATGGATTTAGTCCAAGGCAAGGGCTGGATCGCTCAGCTGTATCTGGCAACCAACAATGCATATTGGTAAAGTTGCTAGTTTCTTATTTCTTTAAGCTCAACTGTGAAAAGTTTGCCTCAGTGTGCCACACATGTGGTGTGGATTGAAAATCAAAATTCCGCAGTTGGGTAACAAATTCGTCTTGTGTGTTAAACTTTATGGCTGGCTCACTGTTGTAAGCGACTTACCCTTGATCTAAGGTCAGCTTTCAAAATATTCCTCATCGTTGACTGTGACATTCCCAGTTCTTTGGCCATATCACTTTCTCACTCGTTTGATGGCTTCCGGATACCTGGCAGTGCATTTATGGCCAGGTATGGGAGGTATTTTCCAAAAAACCGGTGCCTTTGTAGCGTTTGATGGTGCGAAAGATGATTCTTTCGTTTATTCAGAGTGGTTTCAACTTCTTGATACTAGTCTAAACGGTCTAAAACGTGACTTATCACAAACGCTCTTTTGGCGTCCAGGCAAATGAAAATTTTAAACAAACTTGCAAGCCGTGATGACCTGTGAATACACTGTAAAAGAAATATGTGCACACATGTCGTTGAATAACCTATTCAAAGTTACACATGTTTAAGAAATACTGACAGGAATTACCACTTACCCTGTAATATTCAGTTCGCGTTCACACGTTGAATTTTTTTATGGTAAATCTCGGTGCATTGCTTATCCTTTTGTGAAGCAGGAGATTTCCTATGAAAGGGCGTTCCTGGAACTGGTCGAGGTTGAGCTTCAAGCGCACTGTTCATGATCAGGTTCGGACCAGCGGTGAAAGCCATTCTACCGTCAGGAATGGCATTTATTCATGCAGTTTTCCATTTTCCAGCAGAGATTTAAGATAATTGGTTCATAGAGTGTGTCTCACAATAGGTGTCACCTTTTTTCAGTCTTGGTTTAGTTCAGCTGGGTAATTTTAACAAAGGAATTCATTATACTCGTTTTGATTGTATTCTTTCGACAGCTTATCGCTGAAGATAAATAAGCGATTTGTTTATATCTATCAGATCCCATGGAAGCGATACGGGAGCAAGTTTTAAAATTACATTTGCAAAAGCTTATACCGTGTCAAATATACAATAGCCTTAATCAGTTCGGAGTGAGTAAGCATTTTGTTTTTCGTACTTTGAAACGGTTTAAGGAAACTGGAAATGCCCATATTCAACACAAGTGAGGTGCCAGACGAACTGCCAGAACAAAGAAAAAGATCAAATGTGTGAGTGTCCGAAGAAGCAGAAATCTTTTGGCTCAGGACAGTCCTTTAGAACAGTCATAATCAACAAAACGATCGAGCAGGTTTTTAAGAACCATCCGCTTCCTCATGCTTTAACACCGTATGGGAATACTTCATATTGTTTCCAACAGGACTCAGCTCCAGCTCAAAAGGCAAAGAAGACACAAGAAAAATTTGCCCGATTTCATCACAAGCGAAGAATGGCCTGCATCTTCTCCGGATCTCAACCCACTTAACTACTTTTTTCGGGGTTATATGCTTTGAAATATAGGCCCTACTATAGGGCTTACTTTAGATCGATTCAAGAAACATTTGGTTGATATTTAAGATGTTTAAGTGCCAGGTGCGATGGGTTTACAAAGCGTTTCCGCAAAGTTATCAAATAAAAGGGCGAGAGATTTGAATTGAATTAATATGGTTCATTTCTATAATATCTAACTTGCAATGTATCTTGCAAGTGAAAAATATATGCTAAGATTTGGTTGATTTGTCATTTTGTTTAAGTGAAACCTATTGTGAGACACCCTGTAAATTCGCTATATTTTTATGAAATACAGAACTGTGGGTAACTATATGAAACGCTACAAGAATTTCGGAGGACAAGAGGTACTAGGAACGGTTTGACAAAAAGGTCCATTAGCACCAAAAGATAATCGCATGATTAAGCAGCTGGGAGAGCAAAGTGGCTTATCAGAAAATATGTGGGAAGTATTTAGTTTGATTCGTTTAAGGCATATATACCTTCGACATATATGCAGCAAAGGGAACGACGGGATGTTAACGTTTCAACTACATGTGAAATAGCTTATACTTATTTGCGAATTTTTTTTTGAATCATGAACATCCCTGTTCGAGAAGACAGTTACAAACTGCAAGCTGCTGTCGGCCGCCCGTAGGCAGTAAGGAGAAAGTGCATCACGTTGAGCACGATGCACGAAGAGCAGCGGCCGGTTCGAAGTCGGCAAATGCAGTTCCCTTCAATGCATTGGGTCGGTTGTGTGCAGAGCCAGACTTATCCGTTTTTGCGATGCGTTTGTTTATCACCTGAGTCGATAAAGATGACCAATTAATAACAAATTATAATTTTTTTTTCGTGATAATTTAGGCAAGTATTGTAATGCATTAGAACAAAATCATTAAAACCCCTTTGACAAACAGAAATATTCGAATTAAAACGTTGTGAAGAAATTTTAATTAACCAAGTTATCCGTAGTCATGCTCAAAAATGTTGCTGTAATAGTTTTGTCTATAATTACTAAGCTGCCGGTGAATGCATAATTGCCCCATCAGACATTTGGACAATTTAAATTATTTTTATACCTAATATCACAGTTGGATATGCACTTATAGAATATTATTCAAACAAGTGTTGTTATTTCTAGATAAATGGCACGAATATGTGTCCAATTTTCTACGTGGATAAATTGACTTCGCAATTTTCCAAAATTCGTAACTTGTAACATGGGGCAATTATGCGTCCACCAGCAGCAAATAAGGTAAAACTATGATTGAGCAGAGCTCGAAGATAAAAAAGCTGTTTCTCATACAAAACAATCATAATTGGTAGTCATGGCTCTGTTTTAATTTTCAACTAATGAAATCCGCTGGAATTTTGAGTGTAATTTTGAAATAATACAGATATAAATCTGTTCTTAAGTTTTCTGGCTTTTAATTGTTATATTTGAAAGATTCTATAGGAAATTGTTTATTTAACGAGAAAGGTTCATTTAATATATTTCAATAACCATATTCGAGATGGTAAATACTACGAGCGGATGCAACAGTTTTTAATGATTTAAATTTAAAACTTAACCATTTTCCTTCTGAACATCTCTTACTTCTCGGGGATATTTTTTTCCTCAAAACACGGAAAACATTTACGGCACTTTTGTCGCTCACTCGACCACTACCAACACGACCGAGATGAGACGACGACGTTGGTGCATCGATGGCGCCCGCTTTACAGTACCTCTCCACAGCACACCTTCATTTCGCACCCTTCGAGGTAGGCAGGTATTCCGGCATCGTTTACCTATACCTAGCTTTCAGTGCAACCTGGTTTGCAGTCCGATTTCAAAACGAACCATTGCAAATGAAAATATGGCTCAACATAATTTGTGTAAGTGGGAGAGGAGTAAAAATGCATTCGCCGTCGTCGATGGTGCCGGCTGATTCAGTTGCATTATTGGAAGTGCGAGATTTTTCTCCATTCGAAGGAAAATTTGCCGTGGCTGGAAGTCGTGTGCGCGGATGGGAAGTAACTTTGTGCCGTGAAAAAAGGAGAGATTTGCAAACTGCAACGCCCGCGTGGTGGTCTTTAGGGCGCGGGACCCTCCAGTTCAAACAACAATCCGGAGCTCTGTCGTCGCCAACGTCGGTGTCAAAGGGTTTCGGATTATGCTAAGTGCATGTAAACACAGCTAATGTGTTCGACTCGGTGCAAACATAGAAAAAGAAAAATCAGTGGTGGTGGACGACTGACTAGGTATAACGCATAACCTACCAGCAAACTAGCAGAAACACGATATTTGCAGTGCCGGAGTTTTCTTCCGGATTTTCTTTCACTTTTGTCTACCGAGGAGGTGGTTGTTGGTGGGATTCGTACTCTCTTCCTACTTGGTTGTGCTAGGCGGTACGACCGACGACCGATGGCAGGGAAAATGGTAAATGCCGCTCCAAAACTTGGCAGCCACCAGGATGGGTGTCGCCGGTGAGGGTGCGGAGGGGCCGGAGGTCGATGCAGTAGGCGCAAAACAACATGCAACTTGCAACCAACTACGATGCAATTGCAACTTTTACTTTCGTTTGGACATTCTAGTGGTGCAGTTTTCGATTTTTCGGGTTCGTTGTTTTTAGTTCCGAAAATCTATCATGAAATGTATAGAAGAAAAGTGTGATAAGTTGAATATCCATAAAAAGTATTAAAATAGTGAGATCATCAACTGTGTGGTTAAAAAGTGCTTTTCTGGCTTTTTGTGACAGCTCAAATGATCCGAATTTTGTGAAAATACAAAAATAGAAAATTGGAGTGCTTGAAATATTTCAAAAGACATTCCAAGTCATTTCCAAATCACGTAAGTTTTTTCAGTTTCTATGATTCTTACGAAAGATAATACCATTAACTCAAAAAATGAAGAGCGTGGCTAATCAATTATTTCAAATCATTAAGGCTTTACTGCGTTTTAATAGATTGTATTATTTGCGTTTTTAGACGCAGGGTGGTGCAGTCTTGTTAGTTTAAATCTCCAACCTCTTCATGATTTGAATTGTTAAAAGGATGTACAACTTGGGTAATCTAATTTGAATTGTAGACAAAGTTTTGTTCTGGCGTATTCGACACAAACATATAGAAGGATTCAAAATACATGCAACTGGATCACCATTCTTGATATGGTTTTCCTTCTATTTCCTTTCTTTTAAACTATCAAGTTGGGATTTTGTTTTTCCTTAACCGTTAATTCATTGTTCTTGTTGGAGAATGTTATCATTTTTCTAGAATCAATTCTTTATAAATCAGAATAGAGCAGCGATTCTCAATCTATTTTTGCTTGTGACTCTGGAACTACAGATGAGCTCTGGACCCAAGAAGCTCAAACTGTAAAACAATGTTGTAAAGTTATAGTTACTACTAAATATAATTTTCAATCTTCCAGGAAAATGGAGAAAATGTCACAATAAAGACAACATTGTCCCTTTTTTCCCTAAAAACTACAGGGTGTCGCACAATAGGTATTACCAAAAACATGGGATTACAGCAAAACAAATCAACCAAATCATAGCATTTATTGTTCATTTGAAAGATACATGTTCTAGAAACAAGCCATATTAATGCAATTCGAATCTCTCGCCCTTTTCGTTAATAACTTTGCGCAAACGCTTTGTAAACACATCGCAGCTGGCCCGCACGATTTCCCGAGGAATTTGGTCCCAAATATGAACCAAATGTTTCTTGAATCGATCTATACTGAGCCCTTTTCTTAGGGCCTATATGTTGAAGCATATAATCCCAAACAATGTAGTCAAGTGGGTTGAGATCCGTTGAAAATGCAGGTTGTTCTTCGCTTGTGATGAAATCGGGCAAATTTTCCGCGTACCATGTTTGTGTCTTCTTTGCCTTGTGAGCAGGAGTTGAGTCCTATTGGAAACAGTATGGTGTATTTCCATACAACGTTGAAGCATGAAGAAGCAGATGGTTCTTCAAAACCTGCTCGATGTAATATTCAGTGTTGATTTTTACGTTAGGTTCTATGAAAAGAAGATAAAGTATTCCTTTTCTTGAAACGGCGCCCCATACCTTGATTTTCGATTTATTCTGATAGCGTTCGACAGCTAGTTTATCTCTTGGAATATTGTCAAGACTTTTGCCATACACACGATCATTTTGTTGATTATGACTGTGCTGAAGAAGGAACAGCTTTTAACCCGAAAATAAAATCTCGCAGTCACCGTGCCGAAATTCATTTTTCTTTGGACCCTGGCTTGATTTTGACGCTCCGTCAACCCATGAATCCGTTGTTTCTTGTACAGTTTATATTCCAAATCATGTCTGAAGAGCTTGTTAATAGAAGCAGGGGACATTTGAAATAATTTGCTCAATTTACGGCCAGATGCGGCCGGATTACGTCTCATTTTTGTTGCATATGGACATTTCCAGTTTCTTTGAACCGTTTCAAAGTACGAAAAACAAAACGCTTACTCACTCCAAACTGCTTAAGGCTATTGCAAATGTAATTTTAAAACTTGCCTCAATATGGCTTCCATGGGATCTGATAGATATAAACAAACGGAATTGCTTCTTTATCTTCAACGATAATCTGTCAAAAGAATACACTCAAAACGGGTATAATCAATTACGCTGTTAAAATTACCCAGCTAAAATAAGCCAACACTGAAAAAAGGTGACACCTATTGTGAGACACACTGTATTTAATTTACAGAACTTTGTTTGGAAACTCAATTTCAAATTACGAGGTTTTTTTCATAAATACCATTCGAGATAACGAGGTATGGTTTTAACAAATCTACTTCGTAAACAGTTTGATTTTTTTGGGTATGAAGATTATACAGCATGTTTTTGGTAAATGATGGATTCGGTTCTTCTGGAGAATAAAGAGACTAAACAGGTACCAATAAGCATGAACATGTGAAGTAAATCAAATCTTCATGTCAGATGCTAAAAGCATTATATTAGCATTATATCAGCATCTTTATGCATGCTATCTGTTGTAAAGTTGGATTTCAAATGCTATTTAAATGCTTGTAGCCTGTAATAAGCATCTTGAATGCAAAATAGGATCGATGAAGCAATCATATAGCATTGCAATAAAGCAACCGTATATTGGGCCAAAAGCGGCTGTTTTGATGCATTTAAGGTGACTTTATTCCTTGATAGGTTGCCGTTGAGACGCTTTGGAACAGCTTATTGGTTACCTGGGTAGGATTAAATCAATGGATGATGTGGTTTAGTAACTGATGTTCAAGATCATCCAATAAATGCTTGGAATATAGTTTGTGTATTCGGTTCCCAGAGGTTCAGATACTTAACTTTTTATTTCTGGTCCAATTTTCGATCAAGACCACGCTTGTGGCAAATTATTTCACAAAAAAAAACACGATTTAGGGCTGTTTTTCTCCAATTTCTCGAGCGTCCTTAACTTCCTAGGCTTGCTCTACTTGGTTTAACCATCTAGCTCACTGCACTCTCCTTTGACTTGTACCGAATTCGAGGAAAATACCATTTTTACGGGATTGTTGTCCGGAATCCTTACAGTGCGTTCCACCCATTGTTCCTATGCAGCTTTAGCGACTTTCTGGAAACTGGGTTCGCCATAGAGTTGCGCCAGCACGTGGTTCATTCTTCTCCATACGTCGTTTTCATATTGAATACCAAAGATTGTCTTAAGCACACGTCGTTCGAAAACTCCAAGTGCTTGCACGTCCTTCTCGACCGTTGTGCAGGTTTCGTGCCCGTAGAGAACGACTGGACTTATCAGCCTCTTATACATAATACACTTAGTACGGGGGTGATGTTGAAGACCAGAGATTAGGTCTTGAGGAGCCCATAGTAGGCACGACTTCCGGCTATTAAGCGTTTCCGAATTTCTCTGCTGCAGTTGTTATCCGAAGTCACCTATGATCCGAGGTACAAAAACTCATCTACCACGTCGAACTCATCTCCGTCGATAATCATACTTCTGTCTGTGCAAGCTCTATCACGCTCGGTTCCTCCTGCCAGCAGGAAGTTAGTCTCCGACGTATTCATTTCTAATCCAACCATTTTTGCTACACGTTAATGCAGGGTTTACTGCTCAGTAGCCTCCTGGATTTTTCTTCCGACTATGTTGAAACTTATGTTTCACCCGACAACAACTCAGTAGACTCTGTGAACTAGATCACAGGGGTGTCGCACTACTGAGCAAACTGTAGGGGCTTTGCAGACTTAAGGGCACTCAAGCTTTCAAATAAATTAACATCACAGAATGAATCAGTGGTGTGTAGCCCTAGGACCTACCTTCCAAAGAGAACGAAGAATACGAAGACTCGGCGACTATGGCGACTACGGAGACTATGGCGACTACGGAGACTATGGCGACTACCGTGACTACGGCGGTTACAGCCTTGCGAGCTCTCGCTACGAGGTGTCGGAAAGATTCCGGCGATGGCGGATGAACAAAGTCAAACCTTCGGCATGCTGGTGGCGGTACCACCGACTGGTGTACCGTTGGTTCCTGATGGTTGACACTCCATCTCGGATCCCTGTTCATTGAGCATCGAAGAACCTTTCAGCTAATCACCCGTGACTTCGTGTCACTATTTATCTATAGCTATTGCACGCCTTTTCCAGTCATCGAACCGTGATGTCTGCCAAGTGATGTGCCCAGTGCCCAGTTTTAGTTCATTCGAGGCGGCATGCGGCCTAGTGATTCATTCATTTTATTAACGTCTCTTTAAACTGTACGCCTGCTGTAGACGTTTTAGTTCATTTGAGACGGCTTTGCTGCTGCCTAGTGAGTTTCACCTCTACTGTTTGGTTTTTTTTTCTAAATGATCAATCACATTGTGCACATTGAAAAAAACATCACATTTAATTTATTGTAACATAACGGTTACAATGTCCACGTCGTCAGCGAAGCAAACAAATTGACGGGACTTTTGAAAATCGTCGTTGTTGTTAAGCTGTTTGATGGCATCTTAAGCTTCGCTTATCGTGGAAGCTAGCCCATCTTCCCCGTTTGTTGTTCCGGTAAAGCGGTTTCTCCTGCTGTCTTGATGTGCCACCTTTGCACTTGTTAGGTATTTATCGTAGAGGTGCTTTCGTTCATCAGTCAAGATACTTCCAACTTTATGTCCATTTCTTCACACTCATTCTCCTCCAGAAGGCGTTTCCCACCCCGGAAAAGAAGAGTTTGCTGTCTTCGCTTCTGTTTGTTTCGTTCCACATTTTGACAGGTTCTTTGATGCAGCATCATCGCCCGCGCCACATTCTTCTCGTTTGACCGTTTGTCACTCCTCGTCGAGCCAGTCCTTCCGTCGATTTCTATCCACTAACCCGATTACATCTTCTGCTGTGTTGTTAACGGTTGCCTAGACACTACTCCAGCAGTTCTCAAGAGGGGCTTCTCCTTCATCCGGCAACCCTGCTTCTAGGCTTTCTACGTAATCAACTAACGGTCCGAATCGATGTTTGAGTCGTGATAGGTCCTGAGGTCGATCATATCTAGGATGTACCTTCCATCAATTATAACGTGGTCGTTTTGTGATCAAGTCTCCAGGTGTACCAGTATGTGCTGGATGTAGATATTACGAATGGCCATATTCCAGGAGGTGCCAAACTCGGTGAGTCTGTCTTATCTATAACCAGTCTAAATTCCTCTTCCTGGTCGACCTAAGCATTAAGATCTCCGTTAACGATTTGAACGCCATGGCTTGGGCAGCTGTCATATTCTCGTTCTAGCTGTGCGTAAACACCGAGCTCATCGTTATCAGTTACCATCACTTCAAAGGTCAGGGATGTGTAAAGAAACGGCCGTTGATTATCAATTTGCACATTATGTCGATTGGCCACCACCCAATCAAATGCATTTCCATTTCGCCCATCATGATAAAAGCTGTATCCAGCTCGTGTGTATTGCCGCATTCCTAGTATAATGCGATTACTTTTCAAGAAATTGAGAGGCTTACAGTTCCATGTTCCGAGTTTCCTATCGTTAGTCCTCCGTGTGATGTTCTGCTTGTGCTGGGCGGTGTAGAACAGTAGCCCCTGAGCTACCTGAAGTCAGCCTTGACGTAAGTCTCATCATCCATGCACTTTTTACGTATACAGTCCCTCTCGGTACTTGGGTCTTTGATCGAAAGACTTCGACAGATTCAACTTTTTGGCCACATTCTTGACCTGCACGATTCCGAGTGGTTTTCCGATGTCCCGATAAGGGAGTTGAGGATTTTCCAGGTCCAATTCGCTTTTCGGGTGACGCCATTTTTTCCAGTTTTCAAAAAACTGACAGCGATAAAAAAAAACAAAAAAAAAACACTAAACTACTTCTACCCAAATTTTCAAGGGAAAATACCCAATGGGTAATTTTCTAGGGCGTTTTTTCTATGATGCAATTTAATGTTGGACACCCTTTAATAACAAAAGCTTAAAAACGTCCCGACGTTTTCCTAATAATTGTTGGACTAATTCCACTCACTATATTTTTAAATTTATGAACTCTTGTACGAACGTCTCTAACTTTGTGGAACCCTCTGTTTCAGTTTCCTCACCCAATTTTCCACGATGACGTAGTTTAGAAATAGGGGTGATAACTAACGAGAGGTCCCAAGTGACACCAAAAACATCCTATTGATCGATAAATGGGTATTAATAATGAAATAAAAAAACCTGAGAGGATGCTGTCGCAAAACAATTGCGTTTCAAACGGCACTCATGAAATTTCTTTCTTCTTCTTCTTTGACTCGAATATAACCAAAACAGCGCAATTAATCGGTATTCGAATAACATCTTTTTGGTCGCATAAGAAGTTTTAAAGGTGTATTGCATAACAGGCATTTGATTATCTTCTTAAGAAACGACCTGTAATTGGTCTTACTACCAGAAAAAATATGTTTTTTGGAACTCTGCAGAAAGCATTTAATAAGAATCACCATCAGCAGTTTATTCACTGTATCAGTCCACAAAACACGTTTTTTTTCTAAAATTTCTTTAGCCAACTTCCTTCGTTGTGCTCCATATCTTCTTGTACCGGACGGATTGAAGACGAACAACATCTGTGTAGGGTTGTTATACGGCATTATGTCAACGTATGCCTCCAGTTCTTGTCACTATCTGAAAGTTGGACCACGACCTCGTTCAGGCGGGTGTACTTTTCTGTAATCGATCCAAAGTTTCTGCCGTCAACATCCATATCATCCACGAGACTAACAAATTCACTGAAGCATGTGAAAATCGTACCTCGTCTGTTCAGACATGATCTTCGCATGACAGCGCAATGTCGTACAACAGGCATGAAAGTCCATCACGTTGTCTTAGTACTTGACGTGATTCAAACGAACTGTAATGTAAGTGTGTAAGTGTACTGCTCTTGTAAGTCTTATGAGCTTTCTGGGAAAGTCTTTTTCGTCTATAATTCTACATAGCACTGTGAGATCGATATTGTCATACGTTGTTTTAATATCGATCAACAGGTGATGCGTCGGGACCTGGTATTCACGGTATTCACGAAGGATTTATCTTTTGTCGTCTATCGCCGCTAGCAAGCACATTTGTGGGAAGTTGTCAAGCCCGTTTTGTGAACGGTCGATCGACAACTGACCAAATCTTTACGTTGTGGCAGATCCTCTAAAAGTGTCGTGAATATCAAGTCCCTACACACCACCTATTCATCGATTTCAAGGTCGCATACGATACTATTGATCGTGAGAGGCTATGGAAGATTATGAACGAGAACGTTTTCCCCGGGAAACTGACCAGAATGATCAAGGCAACGATGGAAGGTGAACAGGGTTACGTGAAGATATCGGGTGCGTTATCGGACTCGTTTGAAACACACAAAGGACTTCGGCAAGGCGATGGACTTTCCTGCCTCCTGTTCAACATTGCGCTAGCAGGTGTTCTGAAACGTGCGGACTTCAACATGCGGGGTAAGATTTTCAATAAATTCGGCCAGTTCTTCTGCTTTGCTGACTATTTGAACATTGTCGGCAGAACGTTCCAGGTGGTAGCTGATCAGTACACCAAGCTGAAACGTAGAGCGGAAAAGGTTGGATTGAAGGTGAATGCGCTGAAGACTAAATATCTGGTGGCTGGAGGAACCGAGCGTGATAGAGCTCGCATAGGCAAAACTGTGATAATCGACGGAGATGAGATTGAGGTGGTGGACGAGTTTGTGTACCTCGGAATCCGCAAAATCAACAAGGACATCTATCAGAAAGAGTATCTGCAGAAGCGATTGCTACCCTTCATCAAAAGTCACAAAGAAAAACCTTTGTTCTGGCCCGATTTGGCATCGTGCCGCTATGCTAAAACTGTGAAGGAGTGGTACCAAGCAAATCAAGTGAACATTAAAAACCTAAACTACACTAAAAACCTCAAACCCTCAAAATTGCCCAGAGCCACGACCAATTGAGAGATATTGGGCTCTGATGAAGCGGAAGCTTTCTGGAAAAAAGGAGGGCTCAAAGACATCAAACACTTCCAGCAAATTTGTACAAAGGCGGCATCTACGATTTCTGAAGAGTCTGTTAAGCGCAAAGTCCGGAAATTTTATGCAAATACCGAAGAACTATGTTTTGTCTCCACGAATTGTTAAAACACATCCCATGAATCTGATATAACCAACTACGCCGGAAATATAATGCGAAAGTTATGTTTTATTCATGCTTTGAGGTGTCCGGATTATTGCGGCTACAGACCTTAATTTATAACTACAATGCTTCATCGATATCGGTACAGTTCTTCATCGAAACCGGTACAGATTTTAACATTGCTTACACCTTGGAGTAGGCAGAATATTATTGATGAAACAGGATGTAGTAATCGTGAAAAAACTTTTCTAAATTATAACACTAAATCTATGTAAAATGTAGGTTAATGGTTTGCTTAAAAAGCCTTGAAGGTTCTTAACACCAAGTGAATTTTGAAACTGCCAGATGCAAGTAGTGATACCAGAATCCGAAAAACAAGCGCACGCAGAACCAAAAAAATATTTTTCGATAGCTGTGTATCCACCAAATTGTTCTCAGTATCGTCCAGTAAAGAAGTATCAGGCGATAATTAAGCGAAAACAGAAGATGGAGAGAGCAGTCAACAGTGACATTGATTGGCCAGATGAAGAATTGGTGGAATCAGCTAGAATGATTCAAGAAGGTGTGCGCCGCCTGATGAGCGGCATCAACAAAAAAGTGCGAGGATTTCTAAGAAATTACGAGGACTGATAGGGTAGAGAACAGGACCCCGGGACCCTATTCCAAGCACGGGGTAAACGTTAACTTACAACGCTCATTTTTTGCAGTATGGTGCTTCATTAGATGGAGCACCCGTGCTTGGAATAGGGTCCCGGGGTGCTGAAGCCATTATCTACCCTATGTTGCAGTTATTTTTATGAAATAAAGTAATTTTACCTTTGTTTCATTCCTTTAGAAATGCACGCATTTGAAAGTTTTATTTTTCGTTTTCCGAAAAAGTTGAAGAAGCTTGTAAATTTGACCACGACGGATTATTTACGTGAGCGTCTTCTTCTCTCACCATTCATCAATCTCTTTTCTGTTAAAATTCTGTTTTAAAATGGTCAGATCGTTCAATTTCTTAGTATGTCTTGAAATCATACTAATGTTTCAAATCCTATGACTCGAATGAGAATTTATCTCAACCGCTTGTTTTTTTATACAAACATTACATAACACAATCAAAACAACGAAAACCTATTGGTGATCAAGAAAGCAAGATAACATCGCACAAAATAATTTAATGATCCGGAAGAGAAAATTTGTAATTCAATAGCGGCAACAAACTAGTTCCTATATACCTCGATACACGACAGACGAAAGAAGGCACGAGTGCATATGAATGCACACACAATGCACCAATCCGTGGGTGAGCATATTATGCTGCTATTTTGCAATCGTGAAAAAAAAGAAAGGCGGAAAAGTATACTCGCATGATTTGTACCTTTTTTCACCTAGTTTGTTGTCCGTCGTCGTTTTTGCTGTGGTATGAATGGCGTGCAATTTTTAGCCAAACTTACCGAAGTGGAAATTTAAGTCTATTTACCAGGGAAAGAATGAATGTACCCACCGTTTTCATGGCGTCTGATGACCGACTGATAAATTTTCCTTTCTCCTTCCAGCTGTTCGCTATGGCCGTGTTCCGAAGAAATCGCGTGAAGCCGGAAACTGCACCGAAGATATGAACGTTTGCGTAAACTCGACGACACCGAGCCAGGTGTCCCAGTTGAGCAGCTGTGGCGGTACGCCCACGCCAGCAGCCCCAGTGATTAGTGCCAGCAATAATATTAATAATAATAATAATTCTAATAACAATAACAACAACAATAATAATAACAACAACAATAGTATCAATAATAACATCATTGGTTCCGGTGTGGGCACCGGAATCGGAGCCATGACCAACTGTGCCGAGATTAGCACGTCGACTGCGGTCGTAACCACCATCCTGCCGGACTCGGTGACCTTCAGTCCGCCGGAACTGTCCATCTACGACATCATTCACTGCGTTGCGCAAGCACATCGAGGCCATTCCACCTATACCACCGAGCTGGTGAAGGAGCTCAGTCGGATATCGCTGATCAACTTCAGCGAGAAGAATAATGTAAGTATAACAACGGCACCGAAAACATAGGAATCAATACATTTTCGTAAAATGATCCATGGAGCGGGGATAAGTCGTTGCCTACATTTTTTTTTTGAAAAGCTCGAATATCTTGTCCTGAAGCAGGACGAACTAGAGCGAAGATAACCGCCTAAAGTTTTCGATAAATGTAGATTACATTTACAGAAAAATATCAACACCGTTTATTGTTTTCTGCACATTGTGTACTGGGTGGGGTGACAAGTAACCTCCTTGACCGCAAAAATGCGATGCTACTGCTAAACAGATTATAGTGCCTTGCGTTCCGTTCATATTAAGGCATACACGCAAAATTTCAGTGCGATACTGACCTTAGTTTTGTTTTGACAGCTGATTGTTGTTGATGTGTTTGCCATCATGTTGAATATGGATAAAAACGATTTTCGCTTTCTTATAAAGAATTATTTTGTGAGAGGCAAAACGAAAGGAAACAAAAGAGAAGTTGGATAAGTATTATGGGCACAGAGAACAGACATCCAGGCTCGAACTTTTTTTTTCTAAATTACTTCTAATTTTTAAACGCGAACCGTTGGAAAAACAACGCCACCTAGTTTAGGTTTCACAAAACTAAAATTGACAGACTATCAAATCTCGAGGCGGGCAAGTGGCGCCATCAACATAGACGGGAAAAAATCTTGTAGTAGAAACTACCATTTAACCCGACTACGCCTATCTCTAAATCCACCATGAAATTTCAGTCAAATTTACTACGTTTATGGTGAAACCGTCAACGTTTGTGGTATATTTGACAGACCTCATATTGATATCAACCGCACCATGGTTGATCTAATCGCAGGCATGGTAAAATCAAACGCATTTATAGTCAGCTGAAAATTGTTGGTGTTGGTAGTTTCTACTGTGACTTTTTTTTTGCGTGTACGATTCACCAAAACTAACGGAAACCAGCTGAAATTTTAAAATGGCAGTTACAGAAATTTACACAAGAAGGGCAATCAAGCCTGGATGTCTGT